>JBBMJM010136293.1:0-11988 GCA_037832705.1 Centriscus cristatus
CCCCCCCCCCCCCCCCCCACTCCATTCCACAGCTCACAGCTGTCCACTGCTCAGAAAGAACAAAATGAAAAAATAACAACAGAAAAAAGCAAACTTACACAGTAGCAGAGTGAAAAGTCGTTTCCATGGTTACCACCATAGGAGCCAGCCTGGCATTTGACGTTTTACTCTTTTGACAGGAGCAGCGTGAGTTCACAAAGTGACATGCCTCTGAAAATGGCTGTGTGGCACTTATTTTGTAAAAGAAAAAGAAGAAATTGTCAATAAGTCAGAAAATCACAGGTTTTCAGAGTACTGTAACCGTTGATTTTCGGTCAACAGCAGGTACTTCATATTCTTCCCTAACCGCTGCCTAAATCCTTCCAGCTCACTCCTTCCTCACTTAACGCATCCCACACTGGCAATCAGTTGGGTGTTTGAGTCGGTGAAATCCATCAGCAGTTGTGGCAAATAACACACTTCCTGTCTAATTTGCTGTCTTCTCAATCAGCTGCCGCCAAAATACAGACAAAAGTGGCGTCGTCACGCAGCAGACGCAGCATTTACAGAAACTTCCACACGGACCTGGCTGATATTTCCTGCTCCGGTGAGCTTGTGTTTCGGGCTGTCAGCTCCCACTGATGCCCTCCCAGGAGAAAGGCTGTTAACCTGCAGCTTTCAAGCTTTTTCCACACCAGGCTGTAATTGTTTGAAATAGTGCAAACAAGCGAATTTTTGTTCTCGATAAAAGAAAGAAAAAAAAAAAACACAGAAAAGAAAAGAAAAAAAAACACTTCTGGGAAACAATTTTATTACAACGAGCCATCTCGTCACTTCATACAATTTACGGCCCCTTGCTTTCTAAGTGGCGGTGCCACTGCGTTCCTCCAGGAGCCCCTTGTTTTAATTCAGATGTTCTATAAATAATACTGGCAGTGCACTAACTTAAACCTTCAACACCACACTGACGTACCGCTGCCGGTACATTGACGTTTACATACTTTGGAGAACCCGAGTGTTACCCGATTCGTCTACCTGTTGTTGGTTCCTGTGTATTGACACTTCAGGGCATTAACACGAGACTGTAACACATGAAGCTACAAAATGTATAAAATACAGTTGATGTGATTCACATTTAATGTAAGCCTCAGTTTAACCCTTTAACACCAACGCTATCCCTGCTGCTACATTTGCACTAGCATACTTTGGAGGACCGAAATTAGTAATTGATGATCTCAGAGATCCATCTTCACACCAAGTTGCTCACAAGATGCTCCAGCTCTACTGTCTCTTTAAGCGGAGCACTTTGTCTATTTTGCCACCTCCGTCAGATGCTTTTTTTTTTTTTTCTTCACAAACACACACATCTGCTAGGTGTACCCCACAGACCCAAAGGGTTAATAAACACAGTAGAATGGGAAACAATAAGAACAGAACTCTTTTGTTCTGCGCACAGCTGAGGACTGATAAATTCTGAATAAGGTGCATTTTTTGCATTTTTTATGTTCCTGACCGGCGCAAACTATTCTAATCTTCCACAAACACGGCATGGAATAGTTTCAACATGAACAACACTGTCGGAGAGAGTTGACCTGATGCCACCTGAGCGTCCGAGGGGAGAGAATAAACATCATGGTAGCTGTTGTCTAAGTGTGGGCAGCGAGCAGACAATAACGTGAAGGTCCTTCCTTCATTCGGGTGCGTTTAAATGAAAAGAGGCGATACGGACGTACGGACACAACATCTTCTTTCCATTCTCCATAAACCCCCGCTGCTGTGTGTGGATCTGTCCTCCAAAGACAACTCCCCGCAGCTCCTTTCCTCCTCGTTCCACTTCACTACACCCAGTCTCGAATGCGGTTGCGTAAGAACGCAACTGGACAAATTAATCTGTTCCTGTTTTTCAAGCTGCCATCAGAGACATTAATCCAGATGCCGGCTGCTGCTCTACAGTTTAATAACGCCGCTGACAGTCACTGTTTGATTTCTTTGAACTGGGACTAGACTGTCACTCACACACAATCCGTTGTTTCCTCGGATGCGTCCTGCGCTGAGGACGTGTGTTCTGTCAAACAAAACAAAATGCACGTCCCTATAACGTTTTTATAATTGTAATAGACAGACGTGGTGATCACAGCTACGTGGTGAAAACTGACAGGTGCTGCAACATAGATCATCTAGTGCACCTGTAGGACGGGGGTGGTCGACCTCCACCTCCACCCCCTTTGGGTTCACACAGCCACGGTGGAGGGAGTACGGGGACACGGGTGCTATCTGCAGTGTACAACTGTCAGCGCACACAGACACAGCTATTTAATGCAGCTAATAAAAACCTCAATCATCAGCAAAATGAAAAGAAAGAAACACCTGATATTTATCTGTCTGTGTGATGAGTCGGTACATGCTGTAAAGTATGTTTCACTCAATCGATTTTCTGAGAAAAAAAATGGAAATATAGTAGTACTTTAGTGCGACGTAGCAGTATATGTGGGAGCAATTTCCACCTGTGAAAGGTGTTATAGAAATAAAGTGTACTTCCTCACTCTTCAAGGTTTTTGATTTTGTTCATCCCAGAACCTCTGACGATCACCGCTTCACAGGCGAAACCTCTGAAGTATCAAGGAACATGAAGGACATTTCTGCCACTGTAAGGAATTGATTAACAACCGCTCCGGGCTGAGTCTTTTCTGATGTTCTCTACAACGTTATGATGAATATCGCTCTTGTTTGCTTTCAAAACCGAGGACGGGTGCAGTGAAAAACTTGCCGCTGCCATGGGCAACGGGCAGCAGATCATCTTGAGAAGGTCAGGTGGGTTTTCCACCTTGATCGCGCTGCCCCTCTTCCTCACTTCACACTGTTGTTGACAGATAATTGAATGAAGCTGCTCGAGCAGAGGGAGAGAGAAGAAGCTCAAAGTTGTTAAAGCGGTGGGTGTTTTTGTGTGCGGTGGACTGAATGGCCAAGGTCTTCGTTTCCAGGCTCGCGGGGAGCTGCTCCGACATGTGTGTCTCCGAAATGACGGCACACACTTGTGCTGCCTTTTGAGAACCAAGGCCGTCAAGCGAGGCGCTTTCTTTGACCCTCTGCACAGGACTTCTTTTCATTCGTTGCGCAAGAGCAAGGCCTGTGGGACGACGATTCTTCTCAGCAAACAAAACCAAAGGACACAAGTGCTGCAATACTTATTTTGGAGTTTAGTTTGCGTTTTTTTTTCCCTTCTCCACATCCAACTGTCGCACAATCATCTGAACACTCACATCCAGACACACCAACGGCTCACACAGCCAACCAAGCAGCTTCACGACAGCCTGAGCGCCTAGCACGTTTGTGCTAGCATAACAGTATCGTAATTATGCAACTATTAGCGTTATCAGAAAATGTCAAGACTGGTTCCTCAATTGGTTCCTGAGAGTCGAGAACAGCCATGTTGCTGTCATTATGGTAACATGGCACTTGCAAATCATCACCATAATGACCGAAACTTGGATGTGAAGTGCAACTTCCGAACTACCGATGGACGTTTTCTCCTTCTCCAAGCTCCTTCTTCATACCACTCTCCAATCAAAATCCATCCATCTATCCATCCTCCGATGACTTGGGGGGGCTTATCCAATGGGCTGGAACATGCTTCACTCGTCTTTAATGTGGATACTTCCACACACACAGCACGCATCGCCGTCCTCTCTGAGCGCTAAAAGCAGAGGAGCGGTTATGTAACTGCAGCTGTTTGCGGCACTCAGCTGGTACACCACCAAAGGACAGCGTGCACCGCACTCAGCTGTACGACAAGCCCCCGGCCACCGTCACAACAACCTTCTTTCCGACTCGCTGCCACTGTCGAACTCATGAATCTTCCAGTGGTTACGCTTTTACCCAAATGATGCCAAGTCATGTCATGCTTATGAAAAACAGGAGCAAATCGTGGTTAGGGAACAATGGGACGGGCAGTTTGAGGGTTGATATGGCCCTAAAACATTACAACAAGTTAAGTAACATTATAATACTCAGAAGCATTAAGTACTGGTTGGAATGTGTTTCTGTCCTATTCAAAATGTATTTAAACAGTGATAATATATCCAATAGTACCATAAAATACCATGTACTTGCATATACAGAGGGGAGAACAAGTATTTGAAACACTGATAATTCTGCAGGTTTTCCCCACTTATGAAGCACATCAAGCAATGTTTTTAGTAGGTTTTAGGTACACTTCAACTCTATCAAAATCCAAAAAACATTGTATGATTTTTAAACAACTCATCTGCGTTAATTTGCGCCAGTCTGCGCTGTCTCGACTTGACACTTCAGCTTATTCTGCTTTTGTGTTGTAACAGCATGGGAGCTGCTGCTGCTGCTGCTGGAAGGAAAGCTAAGACCAGACACAATGAGACAGCACGTGTGGGACGGCTGTGAGGTTTCAGAACAATAACGTCTAAAAGAATAACGTAAAACAAGTGGGAACAAGTACTTCAGATTCTTTAAGAATAAAAATGTCTGCAGTGAGTTGAAACAATGATAAACTATAGAGTGGCCTTTAAACCATGGTAACTCCTCAGAGAACCTGTAAAAACTTCTTCTTATACTGAACAGGTGTAGTGTGTATCTGTTCTCAAACAGAGTCAGTATTAAATTGTCAAACAACACGGAAACAACAAATGTGAGAAGTCGTTCTTGTTTGCGTTTTGCTAGTGCCTCTATCCGCCAAGTAACCCCAGTGCTTTAATTGACCTTATATAGCAAAGTAATGCTGGTGATTAGCGGCCATCGATCTCTTTACACAACTCCCACGTACATTTCCTCCCTTACTTTCTTTTTCTCCAATCCATTTGTAATTTTCTTCCTTCCCAGATCTCACAGCTGATTGAACACGGAGCAGAAGGCTGATACCACCACTAACTTCCAGCTCTTTCCTTCTGTACAAGTTATGGGGTTCCTTGCCATGGAAATGGGCAACAAGCTGAGGGGGAAAAGACAAGGAACAAAGATCCCGAGATGACTTGAAAGCGAACAGGCCGGTCTGAATGCTTAGGTCTTGGCTCTTTTCAGATTAGAAGATGGACCTGGCAATGCCCCCCCCCCCCCCCGTGGGCCAGGCCAAAGGAAAACTATGCTTTTATGCTGATGCAGCCTGCCAGCACTTCCATCCCACACCGATGGATGCTCAGTTCCACTCAAAAGCAGCTTCCCACAAAATAACAGGCAGACTAAATCACTCATTACAATTTTGGGCTTAAGTAGCAGAAGTCATAATTATGGCACCTCTTCCTCTTATTGTGCATATTAATTGACTCCAAAGAATTAATTACCTCTTGTCCCAAGTTTGATTAGCAAATGAGAGTTTCCAGCTTCTATTTTGATTTAATGTTTGGATTTCTGTTTTCCTGGCGGATTGAAGGGGATTATGTGGGAACAAAAGGTGACACCGACGCAACATGCCAGATGAATGCGACATGAGAGGAACATTTATTTACAGCTACAACAGACAGACCGTTTTTTTTCTTCCCAACGTGCAGCATCAGCACGTTCCAAAAATAGTTTTCAGTTTTATTTTTAACACAGAGTCTGGGATTACATACTGTTTTTGTACAGACAATCTGTGGCAAACACATGGACGGCCTTACAGTAAAGAGGAAGGGAAAGGGGAAGTGGTTTAAGAAAATGTGTATGAAACACACTTTCCCAATTCAAAATGTAGACTGCTACTTGAGACGATGCTGTAACGCTATAATGTACTAGTCTACAATGTGGCCTTGATCATGTCCAATGTCTTGGATGGATGGATTATCGTCCAGCTTCAATGGGCAACCTTTGTAATGCTCTGAATGGGAGTAAATCCCCGAAACAAAGTCCCATCGTGTGTTTGACAGTCACTACCGAGTGTGATGGATGCATAGATGGTTGCATCCAACAACTGAGGAACAGTGGGTGGACCTTCTACATATTACTACTACATATTCAAATGGAGTTGTATCACCTCACCCTCCTTGACATTTTCAAAGTTACCCCACCTCCAAAAAAGCGTGAAACGACTGGTCCTAATCCCCGCCTTAGCTACGACTCAGCGCCTCTGGCTCATCTCCAGCAGGATTCAAAACAAAAGGCCTGGCAGATGAAACGCACGGGCAAAGCAGCAGTGCACAATATGGTCGTACCTGAAAACTATTAAATGAACTGGTCCGGACAAAGGCAGGCAGATAAAAATAAAAAAGAAAAGACAGAGGGCTGATTTTCTTTTTGGAATGACGAGTTCTTCAAAGCTGCAAGAAAAGCGACTCTTGACTTTTGCCCGAAATTGAGCCACAAAAAAAACAAACAAGTTTTTCCCATCTTAGCCATTATCAGTGGATCATCAGCGTCGCTGGACTGAACAGTTTAATTGGTTCTGTTAAACCGACAGAGGCACAATTGCACTGACTGAAGCTCTGTCAACCAGGTTTCAGCCAGCGGACCAGGTGAGCGGTCAAAGTCTAATGTGGGTTGCAAAGAGAAAAAACAAGTGTCAGACCACCGCAATCCAATCCACATCAGCATCCCGCCGTTGGCTTTGTTTTGCAATAGGCCTATGTTGTCAGTTGGCAGGGATAATTACGAGGGCAGCGGCTATACCACAGGATAGATTTCCAAATAGCAGAATCCTAATTTTGTCTGCTGGCCATTTGAAGTCTTCCTTCTTTCTCTGCTAGATAACGGGAGCATGCGGATAGCAATTAAATGCTGCTCAAACTTGGTAAGATTACACTCCTGAGTGAGACAGCCAATAAGAGGTGGTTTATTGCCTCTGAGAAGCAAACGGAACGTGTTAGAAAACAATACGGTCAGACCAACTGCAACCAAATACATGACAGTTTAATCCTTTAACTGTCACAACCTGCGGCACTTATTACACAATCCAAACCTTCACTCAGAGGATGGGTTGTCGGGTGGACACGCATTCAGACCTCCAGGATGCCATATTTATCACAATATTCAAAAAGAAGAAAAGGTCATTTAAAGCTGTTGGAGCCTCTGTAGTCTCAATATCTTTATCTGGTCACTTGTCAGTATGTTCATCTGCCATTTCCTCGCTGCGTCGATCTCTGCTGGCTTTGTACAAAAAGTCCAGAATGATTTTGATTGTATCTCCCTCTACGGTTCAAGCTGCACTGTTTTGTTTTGTCGACAGAAAGAATGGAGATGAAGATAGCGTGGTATTGATTATCTGTCATAGCCCTATGATAAATGTATTAGGACATTTCAATATCAATGAACGGCTACATTCCCAGGAAGCTATGAAAAGTGTCTGAGCCTTTGAACTAAGACGTAAAAGTCGGATTTGTCACACTGAAGTCACAGAATGTTGAGTCATGTTAAGATTCGAAAGAACATTAGGTCACAAATCAGCACATATTACCAGGCACAGCAAAAAGCAAACCCCCTTCCTGTGGTTATTCAGGTGCGTCACTAGCAACGACCAACTCTATTCTCACACTTCAGATATCATGCACCAATCTGTTATGATGTCCCAGAGGTTTGGTGCAGCTCCAGCTGTCATGTCTGGATCAGTGGACTGTCAATCCAGTCCTGGAGAAGATATATTGATGTGGTAGCCGGTGCGACCCAAGCTCTAATCTCCTGAATTGCTGTGGTGCTCGACCTGGTCTGTGGAGATCCCGTTTCCTGCCGGAGCTGAAATCTGGCACAAAGCACAAAAGTCCAACCACGTCGAGGAGTCTATTCTCCGCTGTTTTTAAAGTATCTGCTATGATACCTGCTCTGTGTCAGACATCCTCCAGCTGTAAGGGTTTAGCTGCTTACTTGGGAGTCTTTCAGTGAATATTTTAGTGTGTATGAGCTCAACCGGTGACAGGCAGATTTCGTTGCTGAGTGTGTACTGGCAGATGTACCAACATGTCAACGCTGGATTTCTTCAGCACAAACATCCATGAATAGATCTGCAGACTGACAGCTTAAGGAGCCCAGAACGGTTAATTGTGATTTTCCTAATCACGCAAAGCATTCATGGGAGGGTGAAAGGGAAAGAACGAGACTGATTGTTAATTTCACCTTTCCACAATTGGAGGCAGCATGTCAGATCATGTTACAATCATCCATCCGATTTCCTATGTTGAGGGAAGTGAATCACTAAACTTGTATTTTCTTTCTTCCCTTCCACGCAGTGGGTTTGATTTCATTACAATCTAAAAAAAAACAACAACAACAAAAAGCTGTACTTGTGGTGTAGTACATCTGAAGTTTTCTTAGTAAAGTTTTTTTTATAAATCGTACCCAACTTTCAAAACACCCAAATCATCACTCCAATACCCAAAGTCTCTGACCTGGATCAGGTAGATCCACTCCGACCAGTCACTCGCCTTTCTGCTGTGTTCACATCTACGACTCAGACATAATCTCAAAGTCTCAGAAAGTCACAGCTTTTCTTCGCAGTACCCCAAGAAATATAAAATCATATAATGTAATGAATAACAATAAATGTTTTCCTTATCCCAGGTAAAATGCTTCACCAGTAACGTTCTGTGTATTTGTGCCAAAAGACAATAAAACAAACCCATCTGCTCCCATCGTCTCCTTGGCAGGGCTAATTATACAACATTAGAAGGACGTATTGCCAAAGTCTCTGAGCCATTTTCCTACTTCTTTGCAAATATTTGGCTTGTGCCTATTTTTCTTCTCAAAATAAAGTAATAAAATCTTAAATAGCATTTAAACAGCCGACACGAGATGAGAGCTGAACAGCATCATGGTAATTAATGTTTACATAGCAGCCATTGGAGTTGAGAGGACAAAATAAATTAGCGGCGAGGACGCATCAGAGCCCAGGCCTTACTTTTGTCAGCTGGGGTGTGTTTACCATCCTGTGAATGGAGCCACAATGTGTTGGAAAGGATAAATATTTGATGAAGGCTAAGTGCAGCGAGAGAACCTGGAGGTTTAGTTCGCTGCTTGGGGAAGTGTGAGTGATTCTTTGTGACTGGGAGAAAAGGTCAGCTCAGTTCGCCACCAAAGGGTTTTGCACGCTTTTGTTAATATTCGACTTCAAAACAAGCGTCACTGCGACGTCTCAAGCAACATTGATCAAAACACATCCGGCAGCTGTACGTTTCTGGTATTGTTTCATATTATACAGCTGATTATTAACGACTCGGCGACAAATAGTCAACGACAAAATTGGTCAACGACGAAGGTCATTAGTGATGTCAGTGCCGACTCACCAATGACTGGACTTTAATAGCAATCACAGGTCTAATTCAAAGATTAATCAACCTACGGCGGCCAAACAGTCCCATGAAAATCAGAGACACAAACAATAACTAGTACGAATACGCAAACTAGTACGGAAAAGAAATAACATCCTTCAAATGTGATGAATCTAAAAACGAATCAGTGTTTGTCAGCTGTTTCTGTCGAGCAGTGAATCCTCGCAGGCAGGTTTTCAAATCCTGGATTAGCAGTGGAGCACCACCATTAATGCGTATGGTCCATAATTAGTATAAATTATATATGAAGCAGCTTTTAGAATCCTACATCGTCATCTAAGTAATCTAATGCCTTTGGAACCATTTGGGCTTTTGCTTCTGAAATATTCATCAATATTGCACATTTAAGTGTTTATGATTAAAATGACAAACTGCACAATCGGGCAGATTTGAAGTCTTACTTATCGGCTGCATTATGAACAACACAAATTTGAATACAGGGAGGGGAGACATCGTCCTGATGTTGAACAGAGGCAGTGGGACAAACTGTCAATGATGAGTTTTTGATAGTGGAGATTTGAAGACGTCAGACTGACCTTTCTGATTATTCATTGTTCCTGTCTCGTCGTCGCCACAAACCCCTTAAAGAGTCAAGATTACACACACACACACACACACACACACACACACACACACACACACACACACACACTTTAGCTTCAGCAAACTCTATAAGCTGCTTGATGCCACCATGAATATTGAAAAGGTTAATGCTGCCGAGTAGGCAACCATGTCCTAAATATATTCACCTGGTTTTCCACTTACGGAGTAAAACAGGAAGTGAAATGACCTCATTTCATCTGACAGCAAGAAGTCAAACATGTCAACGGAAACAAAGATAAGAACAACGGGAAGCAAAATGTCACAAAACGTTTAGAGACAGATCAGTTAAATGTTGGTTTGAGGAGATGATTTACTGTAAAACACTACAGGGGTATCGAATTATAGAACATCATGGAAAACCTCCGTAAACCATATTTCTCCATCCGTTTCAGAAAGTTCTCGTTAATTTCAAGCCTGTTCCGGGTTTGAGTAAGCACTAATTATGCAGTGTGAATACCTACATTTGGCTGCTAAGATTAGGATTGAGTATAGTTATTGAACGAGTTAAATGTGGCTCCATAATAAACAATGTTCGATGAGGGTTGAAGGAACAATGGAAATGCAATTTAAAAAAAATGACCTATAATTAAAAACTACACACATACATAAAATACAAATCTGTAAACGTTCCTTGTCTCCCTCCATATTATGAATAATCATGAAAATCTGGACGTTTTCTTTGACAATCGTGCCTGAAAATCTATAATGATGGCATTCCGACACGACTTTCGTATGAAAGCTTCTCGTCGGTTAGAGACAATCACATCCATCCATGTTTAAACAGCTCCTGTAAACCCTTTTATTGCGCTGTCTACCTCGCTGCCGCTGATGTCTGCAGCCTGTTCGTATGCATGTGCGCGCGCACACACACACACACACACACACACACACAGGAGGTGGGAAACCGCGGCGGAGAGCTGCGGCTGACTGATGCACTATTTATTCCATGCAGGAACATGCTGATGCTACACTGATGGCAGTGGAAGAGGGGGGGAAATTACCCGTCTGTGTCTCCACGGGGCCGACTGATTATTCTGGGAGACGAGCCTGGTGCACCATAATCCCCCTTGTTTCTGACGGGGGTCCTGATTGCGCTGCCATACATGTAGGAACTTTAATAAAACAAAAGTTCAGCGGAGGTCTGCGATGGGAGGAAGAAGCAGAGATTCATGATGCAGCAGCAGCAGCAGCAGCAGCGTTGACCTTTCAAGGAGCCACTGAAATGAGCAGCGATCAGGGATGAAATGTTTGCTGCGAGTTTGGTTCCTGTGCTCAGAATCGAGAAGGAAAGAAAATGTTGATCTGATCTAATCTGTCGGGTACCCTCCGCGGATGTGTCCGAGGGTGCTGCTGGAGTTCGGCGAAACCTGGCTTCTAATTGTACTTTTTAACCTACGTCGCCCTCGTCTTCATGTCTGAATGGTGAACCCTCATACTTGACCTCTAAAGTTTGACCTCTTCCCCCTCTCATCCCAACAAGTGAGTCTGTTCAGTGTAATTGTTTTTTGGGTTGTTTTTTTTTAATGTGACGCAGCTGTTGCATGCATTGATTTTGTGCTGCGTTTGTAATGTATGAAAAGTGCTGCAGAAGGAGTGTGATTGACTGATTGACTTGTATAATTCAAACTAAAAAGGGGGAAATTTGTGGTGCAGATACACAACGGGACAATTCTCCACGCTCAAAGTATTTAAATCTGACCTTGACCCTCACGATCAATGGCTTGAATAAATCGCTCCCGCTACATAACTGCCACCATTAAACAAAGTCGGTCGGCACCAGCTGCTCATTGATTTCCGAGGGAAACGTGCTGTCGCTCTCTGAGCCACAGTAAATTACTTGCTGGCACTAATTCTAAATCATACAGGAAGCAGTCGCGTCAGCTGTTTTGCTTTTTTGTTTTTTTGGTCCTGGCAGCTTCAATCTGTTTGCTCTGACTGATGTGAGCGGTGAAGAGGATCCTGATGTGTACTAAACAAAACTGTGTCATTTTCAGGAAGGATGCAGGCTGGGAGACTGACAGGGAGTTGTTGGAATGCTGCCAAGGATGTTGTCTTACTTTTTCTCTCTCTCTCACACACACACACACACACACACACACACACACACAGACACACACACACACACACACACACACACACACACACACAC
>JBBMJM010136325.1:0-11986 GCA_037832705.1 Centriscus cristatus
TGTGTGTGTGTGTGTGTGTGTGTGTGTGTGTGTGTGTGTGTGTGTGTGTGTGTGTGAGAGAGAGAGAGAGAGACTTTTTATATATACAGTATATATATATAGACTATATATATATAAATGGATGGAGCATGTGCCAGTTAAAGAGAAGCATGCACTGTTGTCCTGCACTCAGGGCTTTGTCGCTCCCACATGACCCCGCCCTCCCCCCCTCCGAACATCTCACCACCGCTGCCATGTTCCATTAAGAACAACCCGCCTGAGATCTTCCCACCTTCTGCTCCGTCCACCTGCCTCGACTCAAAGGGAAGCCGTACTCCCGGGAAGTCTGGTCAAATCAAATGCAGCAGGGTCTTGAACCAGCCTTACTCCTTTGTCAGAAAACATTCACCGGCACCGTTGTTGGCTTCTGGAAATGTGAATCTCCAAGCCCAGAAGTCAAAAACATGCGTTTCCACCACCATTTCTTTGCAACAAAAAGCATTTTATTTTTTTTCTCATGTCTTTCTACCTCTCACCTTGTTTACTATTGCCAAAAAATGTCGTCTGTGTGTTTTGTAGAGTTTACTTGTCACAAGATGAACAAAAAAATGTAGGTTAGGTTAGAGTCCAGCACGATTGCTGCTACCTTATCAGGTGACCCGCACTTTTTACGGTAGCAACACACTGTGAATATGTGCACAGAAAAGAGTTGAACAACAAATGCAAAGGCACGTTTCTTTTCTTGGCTCCTCATGCGGATCTAAGACGCGATTAGGCACATGTTGTGTTTTTTATTGTCTTAAACGACAGTGATCAATAACCTGCTGAACCCGCTGAGTAGCATTTAGCTGCTCATCCCGTGGAAGGAATACTCCACTGAAACTGCGATATCCGCCTAAAAGGCAAAGTTGGTTCTGTAATTAGACTCGATTCTTCTCCCACCTCTTCAGAAATAGCTCAAAATTTCTCAATATAGCTGCGAAATTTGTTCTCATTGTTTCTTTACTCAAGATGTTCAAAGGCTGTGTTCCCAGTCCAGAAAGGACGAGGAGCCGCCTTCGTCCCCACAGGTGGTGAATATTTCATATGTTTCAGTGCAGTATTCCTTCAAGTCACCTGGACACAAGTTTCTGGGGTGAAACTCAAGTGCAGCCCTGCTTTTTTTGCCCAGTTTTAAGCGAAGCACAAACCAGAGGTCCCTTTTCTTCTCAGCCCGCTGTAATGCGAAGAGCAGCTTTTATACGTTTGTTTGCTTTGTGCTACAAACCATGTAGCTGTTGTCATTTGGTATTAGGACCCTATTCAGTCACAAATCAGTGCAACCCAAGGTTTACAACATTTTTCTAAACTCATGCCTCAATAATCATCGTATACTTCTATCAGCTAATGATGCTCAGTTATAAACTGCTTTCTTGGACATTTATACACTCTACAAAATGTTTGCCTTTTTTGAGTATTGGTCAATTTACTGTATGCTGCTTCTTAAAGGCTGATGTAACGTTTTATACCGAGGCCTGTAATCATATTTAAATCATGACTAACAGGCCTTATCCATATTTATACATAAGTTATTCATATTTAAATCATGAACGACAGGCCTGTATTTTTTATATTAATGAATGGTTAGATAATAATGTACATGTAGATTAAGATGTTCAGATGTAGTGATCAAGTACACTTGGTAGCAACATTTTTCTTGTTTTTCTGCCAAATCCATATTGTACAAGTGTAGCGTCTCGTGGTTGGCGGAGACTCGTCCAAGCAAGGCTGGTGATCCGGTCTGACTAAATAGGGTCCCGTCGTGTTGACTGACAGATTTTTATACTTGTGTGTGTTGTAGTTTTCCCCGTTTGACGTTGGGGTTTGAATTTGCACGTATGTAGCACTGGACTCCAAACTGGTATTGGACTGGAGCAACAATAGATAAGGCCTGGAACCGTCTTTTTTTATATGTAAATACAACTATATATAATCTGAATATGGTGTTTTGGTGGAGGGTTTTCTTGCAGTGGGCTGCTTGGACTCGACACACAAGGCCGGACTCATTTATTTATCACAACGAGATGTGAGCTTCATCTCACACCCGCATTTGTCTAAACATACTGTACATCCACTACGAGTATATGAAACATGCATGGCACTTACATCACGAGGCGAGGGCTGATGGAAGATAAGGGTTTATGGCTTGTTTTTTCTCAGCGCCCTCCGACATAATGTCACTAATGTCATGTAACGCCACTAAAAGCAGGGTTTCTCTGTGTTTTATGGCCTCTGACCACATTTCAGGTTGCAGCTGTCGAGGCGTAATGGGGATTCCATTTAGGCATGTTTGAAGAGCTTGGAGGCAACTCGCCATATTTCCTATGAAAACTAGAAATCGCTTATTCATTCATGAATCTCTGCCAAGGCTCTACAAGCTTCTAAAGCATTTTCATTTTTAAAGAATTCAATTGAACAAATTCAATCCCATTCATTAGGAGACTGAAAAATCTGTCTTGTATGTAAACCTTTGAAATTAGTTGAAAAAAAAAATCTCTCGCACTCAAGAATCCGCAATAAGAAGGTCAATTAAAACAGATTAATTCAACATCAAACAAATGGACGGATTTATCTGAAACTGTTAGTTACTAACGTTATCTGATAACGCTATTTGCTAATGATTGCTACTAACACCAGTTATTAACACCAGTTATTTGCTAATGATTGCTACTAACACTAGTTATTAAGTTATCTGCAAACGTTATCTGCTAGCGATATTAGCTAATGTTATTTATTGTTAGCTACTAATTTCAGTTACTAACATTATTTACGTTAGCAGATAACATTTGTTACCAAGGTTATCTGCTAAAATTATCCTCTAGGCAGTATCTTCAAGTTACTAGCTTTTGTTAATTGCTAATGTTATTTGCTAATGTCGGGTACTAACAAAATTACTAACGTCATCTGCTAATGTTTGCTACAGACGTTTGCTACCAACTGTATCCCCTAATGTTATCTGTTAATGTTATTCACTAATGTGTACTGCTGATGTTAGTTACTGACATTATTTACATTAGCAGATACCGCTAGTAATTAAGGTTAGCAGCTAACGTTAGCGGTTAATGCAGTAAACGGTAACAATTGTAGCCTTGTGTAGGGCATCATGCAGGCATCATTCCAACGCAGAAACATGAGTCAGGGTTTACAACACGAGACTACCAGGTGAAATGACCTCTGTGACGTGTCAACATAGAAGTAACAATCAGAATAAGAAAGCATTATGAACTATGTAGAAGACAAAAAGGCCGGAAAACTCTGCTCCACACAACTTACGTGAAGTGGGCTCACACCTCGCTAACTCCTACCACTCGTCGTAGCATTCGTGCCACTCTGCCAAGCCGGGGCCATCGCAGCATGCCAGGCCACAGGAGCGCAGATGTAATCTCAACACACATATTACATGAGAGTTGTTTACTGTACCGTATAACACAAAGTCATTTAATTGAATGCTCGTGACGAATATCCTGATTTACCCTCTTTTGAAACAGCATGCATTGAGTTTGCATGAGTTGACCCAGTGGGTTTAAAATAATCGCTATAGTACGTGCGTGTTCTTCTCGACATTTCAAGAACTTTTTTGCCTTAAAAATCTCACTGATCAATCACTGGAATTGTGCGATGCCTTCAGATGTTTCTTTTCTGGATTCTTCATTCTTCTCCGTTTTGCTTTTCTTCCTCTGTCTTTTTTGTTGTTGTTGTTTTGCACGGCCGGTCCTCTGTCAGACTCATGAGAACTGTTCTCTCAGAGTCAGTGCTCAAAGTGATGTGAAGATGAAGTAGAGTGATTCAAACTCAAAGCAAAGACAGAGAATCGTTGCTGCTGGGAATTCTGTCCCAGCTCATACAGCCGTGTTCAAATTACTCCAGAAAGAAGCAACATATCTGCCTAACATCTCTCAACCACCTATTATTTGCCATCATCTGTCATTTTAGAAATCAAAGTGTGATTCATGGCTTTTGCATGATGCTTGTTTGACATCTAAAGGATATTTGAAAACCTATTGTTTTGTGATATTACAAGACAGCACAGGTTTTACTGTTCTACAACCCGGAACACACTAAATGACTATTTCTGTAATAATTGAGCTCTTTCAATAAATATTCATATGAAATCCTCGTCGGTTCTTCCATTTGCTCTAACATTCAGTCATAGATTCAGTCATTGTTTGTGCTGGTCACACACACAAAAAACATGCATATTTTTGGTGTTATTTAATGCAAATTTAACGCAAATCCAGCATAACATGCATAAAGCAAAACACAAAACAATGTAATGGAATGAATAAAATATTAATAAAGTAATAAACTAGAGATGAGGTGCAACTTCTCTTCAGGAACCGTTGTCATCTTGTCATCACTGTCATCTTCATTCTTCTTACAGTAGTCCAAGGTACGCTGGTACTGATGACTGTGTCGGCAGCGTTAACGGTGGTGACGTCGTTCCATCGTATGAAGCCTCTGCTACATTATTCATTGACGTTTGACAACAGACACGTCCATCTGCTTCCTCTAAAGTCACACACGAAAAAAAAAAAAAAAGTCACACACGACTCATGCACATAATCCAGTTTCATGTGCGGGATCGTCGAGCTGATGTCGCGTGTGTGTATCGTGGCCCCCAGACTATAAATACACATCTAATCATTGTCTTTTTCTGCCTTATTACTTGACATGACATATCCTCTAAAAAACGCTGATGGATGGGGGCCGGCGGCCTTGTGAACGCTTGCGTATGAATTGTTTCCTGCTCTTCAGAATAGCCAACAAAACAATCGTTTGATAGTATCGGGACGCGATCTGACGTGCTACGAGCGTGGGCTGCTTTGTAACAACTGTCAGTGTGTTAATTACAGCCTGTAGACTTCTATCCCCCTCTCCCCGTCCTCACTGTGGTCCTGGTATGTAATAGTGCACCCATTCCGGTCTCTGCATTTTTGTCAGCATGTGACTTTAACTTCATGTTGGGGGTTTTGTATCGCCACGCTCGCCGCCTACTTGAAGCTATAAGCAGACATTTTAATTAACGCTCTTGGTGCCACAATTGCACCAGATCACGGGCGATGTTTTATTACTGTTGTTTTCAGCAGGTTAATCAGCTCCAGCTCCTTGGAATATTCCAATGCACTACGCTCCAGGAGTTAGTCAGTGGTGGAGTTTCTGTTGCAGTTGCTGCCGGTTTAGTGTGAAAAGTCTGTGTGTGATGCGGTTGATGCTAATTCCGCCTTCATCTCAGCTCTCTGCATGCCTTCCCCCGAGAGTGGCATCCCCTTCAAGTCTCATGTACAAACGTGTCATTATGGAACTATTTGTTCCTCAGAGTCTAAAAACAGACCGGCGTGGTTATCCTGATTCAGCCCCTCCTTCAGAAATAAAATGACGATTTCTATTTCATATTCGCTGAGCACGTGAAGCTATGTCAGCTGTATTCTATAACTATGCTGTTTTTTTTTAATTTATACGTAACCTTGTTGTGTTTCTGCCTGATAAGTGCCCCGGATATTTCCCCACTGTAGGACACAAAAGACTCGTCTTACCATCTAAAACATGTTAAAACACTTCAGTGTCTTCCAGAACAAAATTCCAGCTACTCAGGTAGAGTAGGCTTAGCACGGTGTGAGTGGGCGGGGCTTATCGCTGCCTGCTGAATCTCATTAATGAATATGACGATTCTAACGTAAGTATCATCGTTTATTGTACATGTTGTCTTTCAGAATGTGATGTTTAATTTCTTTTTCTGTTACATTCTGTTGTTCAACAGCCTATTGAACACTGTATCGTGAGTGATATTTCTGCCATTGATGCGAATCTTGTCATGCGGTTCCCCTCTTGCAAGGTGTGAGCTTCGCTAACAAAGAAAGTAAACCTTGCAAACCAACATTACATGTGACATAAAAAAAACATGCATACGTAATGACTTTCTGACTCCACTGAGCGCCGAAGCAATAAACACTCCTCCACCAGCCACGCGTGAGTCTAATATCGTTGAACCGCTTCGAGCAGCTCCTCAAATTTCCCCAGCTGCCCCTTATGAGCCCATCAGAAGTGAGATGGCAGCATGTTCAAATAGGTGCTGATGAGTAATGGACTAGTGTGTAAAATTTTGATGACACGCACCTTAAAAAGCCCGCAGCCATGGGTTCACCAACAACAGGAGGCCGCATCTGTCCGCTTGACTCAAAAAGTACAGTGAAGGAAACGTCCTGGCAAGTACAAGGATGAATATCAAACATCTCTGCTGCTATTCTGGGATGCGGTTGAGGGGAGTGGGGGGTGGGATTTCTAAATATAACCGGATCGTTTTGTGCCCACCGTGCTATTTTTGCACACGCTCAGGCCTTCCTGGACTGTGGGTGCCTTTTCTTAGACTCTTATGTAATAAAACAAATCTTAAGGCACAGTGCCGAGTCATATTTAGAACGAAAGAACTCCTTCATCAACTGAAGATGAAGAGGAGAAGGCTTTGCTTAGGAGGGAGCCTGTGATGTATCGTGGTTAGGAAGAAGAACAGAGTAGGAAAGGTAATGAGCTCGACTTCAGGGAGACGTGTCGTCTCGAGTATGCACAAGTAACAACATTTAAGAGGAGATAAAAGTGTGTGTGTGTGTGTGTGTGTCTGTGGGGGGGGGGCAGCATTAAAACACACGCCCAGGGACAGTTAATGTGCACTGTTCGTCCTTGTATTCGGAGGAAACGAGGCAGCAGTGCCTGTCAGGTTTGTGCATCTGGGATGTCGCACAGATGTGCAGCTCCATCAAGACTCAGACTGGCAAAGACAGAGGACGTGAATGTGACAGCGCCGTGGAGGATTTTCTGGAGTCGTGGCTCCGTTTCAGAGCTTACATAATCCATACCTAGATATGTGCAAGCCCCCCGACGGAATTTCATGACAAATTCGATTTGACTCAGAAACGCTGGCGACAAAGCGACACGATGCAAAGTTGATTGATTATATCTGCTGCTGCCGCTGCTGCAGAAAGCGTCTTTTTCTGTGTCAGATGACCGGTCTTTTCTTTGATTAGATGCCTTTCAGGCAGCGGTGAAACAGACGTCGTCCTCCGAGGATCATCATCGTCCCTCTTCACAGCTTTTCAGCCTCTTCTATGTCGTGGTTCACCTGAACCACAGAGGCCTTCTCTCAGCGGAGCAGTGCAGAGCATACAACACCCCCAGCACCCAGTCAGATCTGAAGACACTTGAGTTATACACAATAACACCAAGAAGGACACAACACCCATCGGCGTTCAACGCATTTGTCTTTGGACAAATAGACTCTGAAGGACAGTAATTACAGGACTATCAAAAATGGTAGAACTGAAACGTTCCTGAACGTTGAGAAGTTGCACTCGGTTCTCCTACCTGATGCAAAGAGAAAAAAGGTTCAGAAACAGACAAAAAAACTTTTGCGAGCAGCTAAAAAGGCAGAAAACAATTAATTAAAAGTATTACGATAAAAACAAATTAAGAAAAGTTGAGAAAGCTGACAATCGTCACCGGGTTCTTCTACGTGGTGTGAAAAAGAACCAGAATTGGTTCCTGAAAGTAGAGAAGTTGCACTTTACATCCTAGGTGTTAACAGAGTTAATGGGATTACCGTAATTATGAAGAAAGACAGCAGCACTTGTGTCCTTCGTGGAATGATAATTTGTTACTTCACTGTGCACAGAGCGGTTCTCTACAGTCTTCTCCAGTGTGTATTACCGTAATAACTGCTCCATCACGCCAGATAGGAGAACCAAGTGCAACTTCTCACCATTCAGTAATCACTCGTAGCACTAATAGTCACCTGATAACAGCAGTCCAAAGAATGTTAGCGCCAGGGATACTGTCACATCCAGCAAACGATAGACACACATTATTAGACAAACTGCATAAACATGGTTTTTTTTCTGTGTACAATAAAGGGTGAACGGCCTATGATGCATTTTTGTTGTTGCCATGGTGACATACGAAGTTACAGTCGAGGTTGAGCATGTGTATGAGCAGATTTATTAGTTGAAAACACTCAGCATGTTCCATACTTTAACAACACAACACATGAATGTAACACACGGGTCCACGGGGACCAAACCGCTGTTCAGAGACGAAGACGGTACAAAGAATGGGCTGAGGAAAGGTGTCTCCCGTCTCCTTCACCGACTTCTTGACTGGACTGAGGGAGGAACCACATTACACCACAAACACGTTTCTGACAGAAATGATCCAAACTCAGATCCAAAGGTGATGTCGCGTTGAAACGTGTCCAAAATGAGATGAACGAGTGAGCGTTAAATGATTAATGGTCAATTTACTGTTGTGCTTCTGAAATATTGAGTGAGAACTCGTCCATGAAATTCAATGTAAATGGATCTATTTATAGCGCTGCAGAGGAAGTCGTGTGGAACAAGCTAGTGGAGGGCGCCTTGTTCATATAGCTTTTAGAGGCAACGCAGCGTGCGCAAAAAGGAAAAGGTACATTGTACTCAAATTTGCATGTAAAGCCTCTTTTCATGGGCACATTAAACTTTGAGACACGTTTGGCAGGAGAACCGATAAATAATTGCCACTTCCCCAGTTTGTCTGGTGGGATTGTTGGCAAGTGAAAATGGAAAAGAAAGTGACATGTTAAAACCGCTTGTTATTAATTGGCTTAGGCCGGTTGTCATAGCAGCCAAATCCTCTGATAACAGCAATAACAACGCTGGAACCACAGAGGGAAGACAGCGAATAGGCGAGGGAGCGGGGGACAGAAACTTTGGAAGAAATAGCAACATGAAACAGTTCCACACTACGATACGGCCTCAGTTTGCCGTAGTTCTTTGACGTCTACAGCATCCAACAGGATTTACGACCCAAGAAAGTCCCCACAGTGATCAGTAATTCAGGATCGGAGGGATCATTCAACTGGTAGTGTACTGCCACCTAGTGGCGACCTGGCACACCTACATGCACTGGCAGTTTGGTTTACGTCATAATAATACTCATCCACGTGGAATCCTAAATGTCATTTTTGTTTGTTTGTACGTTTCATTGTCTCGGATGCACCGAGGGCAATTTTTAGGGATGTGGTTCAAGAACCAAGAAGTCCTCGAAACAGACACATCAACAAAAGACTGAGAATGAATGAACAATGAATGTAATAGCACAGAAACACAATTTAAATTGTAATAGCACATTAATAACTAATGTGACACAATATAACGTCTGTTATATCTCTCTGATTTTCTTTTCACCAGTTCTTTATACGCTGATCCCACTGAATGTTTCTGTTGTATATAATATGTCTGTTCTTCTGTGTCTGTGCATCAGTCGTCCAGATATCTGTGGGAAAGCTGCCATCAGCAGCTGGTGGCTGGAGACGTTTTCATCTCTAGGTCACTTTGTCTTGTCGTGCAGGGCATTATCAAACCCTCTGGATTTGTGATAAATAATTCTTGAATATTTATTTTACGTTCCAAAGTGAACCAACATGTGTCCATGACACTGATGGGTGATTTATTATATACTGCATATACTTTTAGGAATAATGCAAACATTAGGCTGTATTTTATGGAAATATTGTTCCTGAGGGTCTAATCATTTTGACCTGACCTGTATAATTTTCTATTTTATTTTATTTTCCGGTCACACAGTACTGTGCTGCTGCTGGAATGTCAATTTCCTGCGGGATTAGTAAAGTGCCTCAGTAATCCAATCTCGTTATCTTTATTAAGAGGAACAGCATTCAAATTAGATTTTGTTGCTACAGTCGTCATTTGTGACAGTACATCAGCTGTGATAACGCAGCAGATTGTTTATTTTCATGTGATTAATGATCCAGTCTGATTCTGTTTTAGAGGGAATTCATTATGAAATGATACAATGGGTTGATGTCTTCTTAATGGAGCGTCTGATTAGCAGGTGAGTTCAATGTAAATCGCCTTTTCCTCAAGAAGATCAAGGCGTCAAGGTCACGCACACGTACACACACACACACACACACACTCCTGCAGCTGTATGCCAAAGAAAATCAGCACTTTGACGTTATAGCGACATCCAGTGGATGTCAACATCACTGTCCTAACTGGACTTCTGGCTCCATCCTGTCTCTGCAGAGATTCCTGTGGACGTCCGAGTGCCTCTCTCCAGTCTGAGCGCCATCAAGAAGTACCTGCACGTCCACGACATCCAGGTTGGAATTCCCCTCAGTTCATGATACCTGTATCCCTCGCACCAGTTCTATGATTCAGTCACAACTTGGAGCTTCTGGAAGAGGAGAAAGCTGAGATGGAGGAGAACCATGTGATGTAACAGCACCAGGAGAAGAGGACCTTCAGTCAATTGTAGACTAGTCTAGGTTTACGTCTTGTATGTGTAGTCTAGGTATGTATGTATTGGGTATGTTGTTGATGTTAAGAGGATTTTCACTGTTGTGGGACTAATAAATTACAATCTACTATTGTGAATGTTTGATTTGCATATGTTGTAACGCAGATCTACAGGCTGCATGAACGTGCTGGTGCATCAGCGGCTTCAGATGGCCTCCAAGGAGGAGACCGGACGATCCTACTAGGTCAGGCCCGAGTTTGTGCTGAAGGTAGGATGATATGGTACGTGTTCACCTCGACTTACGTCACACCATTGATCCGCTGAGTTGCAGCAATGGAACAAAAGGCTGAGGAATTTACACGACACTTGACTGGAGAGAAATATCCAATACTGGAGCAGTGGCGCTATTTAGTTCATGGAACAATAGTGTATAGAACACTGTGTGTGTTTAAACCGAGGTCAATACACACACATCAATAGCAAATAAAGGCAGAGGAGAGAAGGGCAACCGGTTTTAAATACGGTTGATGCGTTCATAATTGCATGAAAAACGGTGTCTCTCGACAGCATGTACTTTCAAAGTCTGTGTCCAACATGATGTGCTTTTTTAAACTTGGACATCCAATGTGTTTTATACGTTTATGTTTTGAGTAACACTGAAAATTACACATTAACATTTGCAAAACTGAGGTTTAGGAGGTTCTGCTTTTTCTTAAAGTAAAGATTAGAAATTATTAATCATTTATAAAATTTAATTTCAATTTTATTTGTGGTTTCTAATCTGTGAAAGGTGCTATCTAAATACAATTTACTACCAAACTTGACTCACAGCAAACGAGGGTGAAGAACAGTAAAGGTATTTTTGGAGTAGAGGAGCCGTCCTGCTGCTGTCGAGCATCCTGTCCTCTTCGGTTCCCTGTTGACAGGGTCGTCATGCAGAAACTCACCTCAGGTGACTAAAATCCTCTGAGTATCCACAGTACACATTGTGGTTATAACATTCTCATTAATAATTTGAGTTGAGAAAAGAGAAAACATATTGCTTTGACAACAACAAATAACCATTATTAACTGATCATTAAATAAATAAAATGTTCTTTTAAAGTGAGACAAATATCCTGTTCAAAAAAAGTTTTCATGTTATATTGTGATGCATTTTTGAGAGATGATCTAGTTAATATAGTGTTAATCTATGTCTGTATGAAATGTCTGATAACAACAACAACAACAACAATAATAATAATAGTTATAATCCAACTAATAACAATCTAAAAATATTCTGTTCTGTGCGTCATAGAAATGGTATCATACCAATGACCGTGATGACGTTTTTCCCGCCTATAAACACTTAATCGTTGGATGAACTCTAATAGTTGAAGTTTCTTGTGGAATCAGCCGTCAGAAGTCGGTCAATAATGGGTTATCTGCAGCAAATAGACGTCGAAAACTTCAAGTCATGGCGAGGAAAGCACGTCATCGGTCCATTCAAGCGGTTCACCTGCATTGTTGGTACCAACGGTTCTGGTGGGTGAAACTTTTCAGTCCTGCTTGCTAACTCTCTAGCTCGCTAATGCTAACAGCTAGCTATCTCGGCGCGCCCACTGCGGGTGAACAGCGCCATTAGCCGTCGCACATGAATCGGTACGGCTACGTCGACGATGTTCGTGACATAGCCCTACATTTC
>JBBMJM010136346.1:0-11985 GCA_037832705.1 Centriscus cristatus
TTCTTCTTCTTCTTCTTCTTCTTCTTCTTCTTCTTCTTCTTCTTCTTCTTCTTCTTCTTCTTCTTCTTCTTCCTTTTTTCATCATTAAATATTCAGCAAAATTGAAAATGGCTTTATTTTCCCATTGTCCGTGCTGTAACAGTTTAGGGGAAAATTCACCCAGAGGACTTTTGTGTAATCCTGCCAAACAACGCGGGCAGAACTACAGTGGGAGCTAACATGCATGGGAACTAAATCTAGGCCACTTGCACGTTCTGGTTGTATACAATTAAAAGTGAGAAGCCATTTCCAGGCCATGAGATTCACTATAAGATGCAGCGGAAGCTTTAGCGACGTCTGTCTGTGCCTTGTGTCAATTATTTACAACTTCACAACATGAGGATGCACAGCATTACTTTTAACATGACAAAGTAAATACAATGACGACAAAGTAAAGGCAATCATCAGCCCGAAAGTAAGTGATGTGATGGAGCATCTCCATGTAGGTGGTACTTCACGGTACTTTTCAGCATCAATTATGATCAAACACAACATACGCAGGCTGCGGCTGAATTAATCCCAAGTCCGAAGCAGTGACAGTTGGTTTATCCCAGACATACTTGTGAATGCCGAGCAGTTTACACTCACAAACCGAGGTGATCTGCTTCATCTGGGCAGAGTTTCTCAGTGGGATTTTGTACCGACAGTTGCAAACAGCTCCGATCATGACGCCGTGTCTTCTCTTGTTAATTAGGTTGGCAAACGCTCGTGGAATGAAGCCTTGTTTACCGCCAGCTTTATCAGAGCAAAGATGTGCAGCACGGCTCCCTTTGTGGTGTCGGAACCAAATTACTTTGCTGCTCAGATGATTCCGGCTAATGTGCAAAGAACATCACTGACAAAAAAAAATGATTAAGAGAATATTTTGGGGGGGCTTTTTTGCCTTTAATTCAATTAGAGCTTTTGTTCGTAATCCAGCAGCCGCGTTGGGTCTATTTATTCAGAGGAGATTAAAGGACCCCCATATGAAAGCAGGCCGAAATAAGTCTCAGAAATAATGAGGGTGATTGTAGCCAAGAGGGTCAAGAAAGCAGAAATGAAGTAATATCAGAAGTGTGTGTGAGTGTGTGTGAGAGAGAGATGGAAACGTTTTCTGTCACTCCGGCTGATTCTTCAATTTTCATAAGTGTCAAGGGGCTGTGTTCATAATTCAATAGAGTCCCAGTGATGGACAGCGCTTGTGGACTCGGGACTCGGATCGAGCGCTTGGCGAACACTTACGGCTTCGCAGGCACATTTACCATGATGGATGTTGCTGTTGTTTTAAAAATAGGCCTCCAAACACCTGATTGTACTGTATGGTCGCTATGGTTACTGTCATAGAATGTACAGTGCCCAGGTTTACACGCCATCGTGATGAAGAACCTAAACGCTCCTTCCTGGTTATGTTTGTCGAGTTTTACTCTTTTCCTTTCTACTTGCTCCTCTTACATTTTTAAAAGCTGCATTTCTGAATGAACTTGAGGTTCTAAATTCAATGAGATTGTGATGGCGATGTTGAATCCCCTTGCTGGAAAGAGTTGACAGTCTGGAGTAGTGCATTTACAGACCTGAGCAGGGATAGCAAATGTCACTGACGTTTAAAAGAGAATAAAAAGAGATTTAGGCGGATGGGTAAAGAGGCTGAGTAAACTGGAAGAATTCCCTCTGGAGGCGGCGACATCTCTGTGAGTCAGTTGTGCTGCAGGTCAGGAATCACGAGTTGTGCAGGTTGTGGAGCAGCAGCAGCAGCAGCAGCAGCACTCTCTTGAACTTCTAGCTACTTCCCAGACGAATAATAATAACAATAAAAAAGTTGTCTGATAAGCTGTGAAAGGAAAGTGACTTTAGAAAGCAGCAGAGTCCTTGATGACAGCGATTTTTAATGGTCCTTTTTTTTTTTTTTACCTTTAACCCTTCAACCCTCTCTCTGATACGCGGTGTGTTCACTATTCATGTGACCGGCCAACACAGCTTCACACGACCCGTCAGTCAGGCCTGAAGGGTCATGTGACAAAGACCTGTGTGAATTATTGTGACGGGGTTCAGCAGTTCAGTTTTCTTTTTCTTCTCTTCATTTTATTTATTCTGAAAAAAGAAAAAACACATTAAAAAAACACATAAAAGAAGTTGTCACACACTTGTTAAATTGTAAACACATAATTGTGTCAAAACACGTGAGGCTGTGGGGGGAAAAAAAATTAAATACACAACGTAGTGACTAAAAAGGAAATAAATCTTCAGTCCGGGGGGGGGGGGGGTTACCATGGATCCCTGGTGTCTGGTACCGACGTATTCGGGACAGACAGTCCCATGTTCCCCTCTCTTCTTCCCCGTCATTATTAGTTCTCACCTGCACCTGTACTTTTCCGTGACGTTGTTTGCCGTCGTGAGGCGTTGCGGCTGCAGAGGTCGAGTTGAGCGACGGTGGCTGATGGGCTGTTCTCTGGCTCGTGCTCCGTTTTGATTCATCGAACAGACATGCACCTCCTCTGTTTGTGCGCGTCGGACGTCTAATCACCCAGTAACATCAAACGTGGATCCATTCGTCACGGCGGACGGGGGTTTCTCACTTTTCACCCTGTAAAGATGCCAACTGTGAGAGTGGATAAGGGCGGCGCCACGTTATCAGAAGGTGCCATAAGTTCACTTCTGGCACTTGTCAAAAGTAAATGGCTCCAAACGGAAGGGACGGCCGAGAACGCGGCCCGTCTCTGCGGGCTGATTCCATCATACAAACAACCCAGTGTCGCCATCCATCAGCGAGACCACCTCAGAGCACCCGTCTACAGGTTTATGTGCTCAACAGTAAACCGTGTAATGAGTAACAACACCATCCCGTTGTTCTCCTTATTCGTGCGCTTGATTATCCGTGAGGCCGACTTGTTGTGAAGTTCACGGGAAGCGTCGGGAGAAGTGTGTGCGCGGAGTGGATGACAGCGCTGTCACCGCCGAGCGCCGCGCCACTCAAACGAGTACGACACCGGAATACATCTCATTTAGCCTTTGACAGTCCCACATCCTCCTGACAAACAAGGAGGCGGAAGGTAAGACTGAGCTGCCTTTGGTGTGGAAACAAGTCGTGCTATGACACCTCTTGAAAGGTCCTCGATCACGCACACGCTGCTGTCATTAGGACGCCCAAGTGACCATGTCAAATTAGTTTGGAGCTACTTATCATGTCACTGTTTTTCAATTTTACTGCTTTGGGCTCATCAATTTTGTTTAGTATTAAGGGCATTATTTTGAGGTTGCTGACAGGCTGTGACAGTTCCTGAATTATGTTTTACAGCGGCGGTGGGTTCATTCGTTAAAAGCCTGGCTCCGAGCCACACGTCGCTTCACTTGCCAAAACAAGCGCAGCGGCCGTCTCCACTTCATGCGCCTCCTCCGGACTACTGATGAAGTTATTTGACTGCGGCCGCGTCGGCGAGGTGGAGGCGAACACCAGCTCAGGGGGATTCCTGCGCAAGGCCCGTTTATGCTAATCGAGACAAAAAGCATCCTGATCAATAGGACGATTGATTCTAATGTGCAGCCCAACTCCCCTTGTTTGTATTTCCCTTTTACTTGTTCTCTCTCAAACGAAGCATTAGTTTATAGTTGAACCGCATTAGGCCGGCGCAGCTGCATTAGTGGCACTCAGACGATTCCCTGAGGGATGTTTCTCGTCCCTCCAGCAAAGATCCAGTACCAGCCGTCTCTGCCCAGTCAGAGGGCGTTCCTCACCCAGAACATGCCGGTGGCCCACATGATGAAGTTCATCATAACCTATCGCACAGTAAGTAGCTCAATGGAAAACACATTTTGTGTCCCACACTCCGCCGTCCTCCCCCAGTGGCCTCTGGCATCAACAAACAGTCGCTGTCTAAGACCCTCAGACGGTTCTTTGTGGTAAAAATCCCGCAGATTTGTTTCTCTTGTGTTTCCTGTGGTGTATGAACCTTAACTTCAATCGCTGCTGCAATGTGCGATCTGAATAACGCTGCCTGAGATCAGAAGATGGTGTAAGTATTCACACCGGCCTGTCTGGCACCAACAAACACGTCAGAAGGAAAGTCAGTAGGGGTCTCAGATGGTTTTGTACGGTAACTACACACACATTTCATGTAATTCACTCAACCATCAGTGTTTCGCGCCCAAATTGGAGTTTTTTGGGGTTGTTTTCTACAACACTAAATACCTGGGTCTTCCTCTCTGTCCTGGTATATTTGTTTCACCATGGGGGTAATCCTAAAAGCACCAGCTTGTCTCTTTCAGGATTCAAGTCCTCAGAGGCAGCCGCAGGCAAGGCATCGCATCTGTCTCCTCACTTACCTGCGACATGCTCCCAAAAATGGGTTAATTTGTCAGGACGAAGAGTAGAGCAGCTGCATCGTCGCCGCACGAGCAGGGAGCTGTTAAGGCCACACGGAAAGATGGAAAATCACCAGCTAAAGTCGAGTTTGTGCAGAGAGGCGGCGGAGGAAAACGCTCGAGTCAGCTGTTTTGTGACACGTATACATAGTTAAGGCTCCACTTCCACAGCGCCACCTGCAGGAGCTGTGCTCCGTCTCTTTCACTCTCAGACTTCATGGTTCATTGTCTGGATCTCTCCACTGAAGGCCCGCGAGAGCAATCGGCCCCTTTAACAACCTCGGCCCTGCATGTTTAGCCTTTGGAAACGGGATGAGAGCATATCGAAGTCATTAAGACGGCCGTTTTTTTAAATGTATTCCTGTTTGTTTGTGTCATATGTGGTAATGACTTGAAAACATCCTCGGCTCCGAGGCGCCAGCGTCCACGTGTCCTACTGTCATTCACACTTTCAGACCCTGAACTATAAAGAATACATTACAAGTCAAAAGACAATGTCTCAAGACCTGCAGGAAACGACGTGAACCGCAGCTCACACTGAACTCTCAAAGCTCTTAAAGTGGTGATGGATCTTTTTCTTAGATTTTTTTTCCCTCTTTGAACTCGGTTGCCGTCCTCTCATCACTTCAATTCTCTGGAATCTCAGAGGAAGGACGAGAACGGAAGCCTAATGGGTCCTGATGTGTCACCAGTTCGTGAGTGTGTTAGCAGCTTCTTTCGGAGTCAGGCTGGGGGTCTCCAGCCATCAGAACACGTGGTTCATCCTGTTCCAGTCTCTATATTTGTATTCAGAGTTTGGTTTGTGTTTTCCTGTGTAGGGAACGTGTCACACAAACGCTGCCGTCGATTTGTCATCTGCAGGCCTTCTGGAGGGACCGGGGCTTCTCGGGGGAGATCGTGGCCGGATCATCCACTGACTGTCCGTTCAGCGTCACCTTCGACGCCACCAGCCCCGGGGGCAACGCTGCTTTGGTGGGATTCATTGCCGGTCGGCAGGCGGCTCAGTGGAGCTCCAAGGAGGTAACATGGTGATACGGTCACAGTATGAACATCCATATCGTCAGCGTTGTCTCGGAACGTTACTTTGGTATCTGGGGGTTTAATGACCCGATGACCCGAAGTCAAGGGTCTCTACCAATGAGGAAGCTGGCCTGGAAGTGTTTTAGTTTTTTAGTGCCTCGAGTTTTAGTGCAAATTTACACAGCACAGCAGGAAGTAGACTGTTTTAGGTTGTTCTGTTACTACGGTAACTAAATAAGAATAATTTCAGCTGTTTTGTGATGTAGTTACTGTTCTCCTGTGTCATCTGCCCTGCAAATGTTTCATTTCAATCTTAACAATTGACCCGGAAGCGAAGGGCTCTGGTTTATAATTGGACTGTTGTTCACAGAATCGGCTCCACGAATAAGGAGCTGCAGTTGCGGGTAATGAGTTACTAATGACACTGGTAATGAACGATGGTGCAGCAGCTTTGGTACTGACGAGCCTGACGTCCCCTCATTACGGCCGCGCTGCCACTTTTCATTTCACATTGTGCTTCTGACTACACGACAGCTGCAGTCCTCACACTCCGGTTCCGCTCCTCCGCTCCTCCTTTCTTCATTCGTTTCTGTGTTGACGTTTTCATTTACTCCTAATGCGCTCCCTTCACCTGAGAAATAAATAAATCCAGCCCTGTTCCAACTATTATTTTGGCACTTTGCTGCTATAAAGCCGGATACGAGCTGTCTCCCCGTTGTGTTCTGCTGCACAGGGTTCTAAATAATTAACCTGAGCTCGTTACTTCACTGCTAAACAGGGCAAAATAGTGTGTGTATGTGTTTGACCTAAAGTTTCCAATTACGGTGGGTTATATAAGTCTCAGTTCAGTGGAAAACACAGATTCTTCTTTTCCTATTTTTACATTGTCGTTCACTGTAACTTCCTCTTCCACTTGGCAGAAAAAGTTACTGGATTTGAAATGAAGATGAGGTAACTTCCAAACACCTCCAGCATTCTACTCTTTGTGGTTTTGTTGTGTAACCTTCAGACTCAGTTCCTCAGAACGGTGCACAGGAATGGAAGTTGTGTTTTAGCTGTTTGCAATCCGTTTTTCAGTCTTTCACATTCACATCCTGTTTGTGCATCGTCAGATGCATGTTGACCTGTGATGACTCTAAACACTGGAACCTGCAGCAGCAACAAGCGCCTGAATCGTTACGTCCACAATCTGTCTCTCACTCAACACATCTCCCATTTTAACATACAGATGTTGTGGACGTGGATCTAAAGGGAATAAAGCCCCCTGTCGTCAGCTCTCTTGTCTACAACAACACAACACGTGCAACATCTCGCACCAGTGTATTTGCTCCTCTGAGCAACTGTTCACTGCTACAGCAGACAGCTTCTGTCCAGTGTTAAAACATATTGATGTGAATTGAATGTGCTCGGACAGCTGTTATTGTTCAGGCCAATAAATAAACTAGGGTGCACAAATTCAGAAGCAGCATCTTGTTGTTTCTGGCTGCTGCTCGTTGTGTCCTGGATTTGTATGTGTTCAGGATGTGTGATGTCTTATTTCCGAGAGCACCGAGTGAAGTGTGAGTGTCGCATCGGGACTGATCTCTTCCGTCTGTTTACAGGTCGGAGAGAGAAAACTAGCGGTGCTCGCCAGTTTGGTCAAATACCTCGGTCCTGAGGCAGCAGCTTTCATCCACTACGAGGAGAAAGTAAGTAGGTGCTTCTGTTGGACAAGAAGTTGTCCTCTGGGATCTGTGTGTCCATTTGTCTGCAGATCGTATCTTTACGATCTGACTCCCCACTGAACAAGCACGATGCTGATGTTTCAGTGGAAAACGCTGCTGACAGCAGGATCTGTCTATGATCTGTGGCCAACAGAGACACACAGGTCACGCTGGGCCCACGAGCAGGGTTGGGACCGAATGCAACGAGGGATTTGAGAGGATTTAAATTTTAAACCCTGAAATGATTAAACCCTGAAACCAAATTCAGTCACCAGATCAAAAACTGGATACATGCCGGATGAAGTATTTACAATCTGCTCCGTGTACTTCTACCTACCTTTCCTCCAAAAGCCGGCACACATTTGTCCGCTGGGTCCCATCAAACCCCATCTGCCGTCAGAGTTAGTTCCTCTCCTGACGTACAGATGGGTCCGGGTTTACGTGGAGGACATTTCCAGTTCACTTCCTCTCAACTCACACACATTTATCACTGTGGCTCCTGAACTTTACTTTTATGCTGGGGTGAGTCCCAGGAGAAAGGCCCGTAGGCGAGTTTCATCAGCGTGTGCTAAGATTACACTGAGTTCTTGTCTCCAGTGTCAATGTGTGTGTGTGTGTGTGTGTGTGTGTGTGTGTGTGCGTGCAGTGGTGGTGGTGGTGGTGGTAAATCTTTCATCTTATGGTCTCTGTATGTACGGTTAGAACATGAGAGGAGAGGATCGCTCACCTGACTTTACACTTAAAAAGTGTAAACTGTTGTTTTACCTTTTCATTACAAACTATTGAACCACTTCATATGTTGCTATGCAGATCTGTGGGGGTCGACCGTGCTGGGATGTCTTAGACGTGTCATAGACGTGTATGAGTATTTGAATAGGTCCCAGAGGAACACGCCGTCAGCTCCCGTCGCTCCCGTGGGTTTTTCAGCTTGTGATCATCGACAGTGGTCTGTCCTGTAAACGAGGCACGACAGCGTAGTCCGACATGACTGCGTGTGTGTGTGTGTGTGTGTGTGTGTGTGTGTGTGTGTGTGTGTGATACATTTATGAAACACCAGTCACCGTTGCCCTTTGTTCCTTCTCAGGTAAATCCCTCTCTCAGTTAGATCATTTCATTCCCTCATCTGTCGCGTGCGTGCGTGCGTCTGTCTGGACCTGCAGCCGGTCGGACGTTCAGTTCGTCCGACGACCTTTTACTTCAGTCTCTGCTTCGACTGTCGTCCACACCACAGGAACCTGACATGACGGCTCAGATGTCAATTAACATTACAAATTATAGCGGTGCTCCTACATGGAAAACAAGTGCATGGAATTAATCACACAAGTCCCAGGAAGGTGACGACCGATCTGACGGCAGATGGAAATCTCCTCCAAAATGAGACGCTAATGAGGGAGCCACATGCAGTATGGGCAGAACTTGTGCCTGAACCACATTATACCACTCTCAAAGAACAGCTATGAAAGCAATTTCTGGGTTTCCACCCATCTGTGCTGTGCAAGGTGCACAGGGAAAAGAGGACGCAGGGAGAACATGAAAGCGAGCGCGGTGGAAAACGTGAAAAATCACAGAGGAAAACAAAATGAATAAATAAATGTGCTTTTGTAACTAAAAGTATCAGCAATAATGGTGATTAGAAGGAGAAAAAAAAACAAGTTCTATTGTTTACCGAGCAGTTGGCAGGAAGCAGGAGCTGCATTAATGACTCAGAGATCTCACAGGCTGGCGAGAGCAGCGAAGACCAGCGGGCTGGAAACTGGTCAGGGAAGTGTCGGGCTGCCAGAAACCCAAACCCACAGGGAAAACACGCGAGAGACGAGGGTCAGAGGGCTGTGGACTTCACCTACATGGGTGAAACCACCATCTGGTGGAGACTGAGAGAAGCAGAGGTGAGAAGAATTAGTCGCTGAGGCGGTGGATGACGGAGAACTAAGCCGTGCATGGACACAGTGGAGCTGGAAGTAGATCCTCCATGTCCACAGCGAACAGACACACTCACAGTCTCAGCTGGGGTTTTGGTCTCTGGGAGGAAACTAGAGTACCTGGAGGAGGCTGCAGTGCAACCCCCTTTAGGGTTTCGGGCCGTCAAATGTCTTCATGAGACATGTTGCCATGGTGACGTCCAGGCAAAAAGAGAAGTAACTTTTATGAGACTCCAAATTCTGTGTTGAACCTGCAGTTACCTCACTAATCCACAAAGCCTTTGTGTGAGGACAGCGGGACACCCGCTGCAACAACAACAACAACCAAACAAACCAGACAGAAAATTCATTAAAAGCAATTTAAAAAGGCAGATTTCTGTATTTGAATTGGCTTTGCATTTCCTCTGGGTTTAGCTCTGGTGGCGATTTGTTCCACGTTAAGAGGTAGAGAGGTATGGAAAGCAGTAATCCAACGTGCTTGAGATAACAGCGTGTGTGTGTGTGTGTGTCAGCGTGGTTATTGAGTAGAGTAACACAAACGCTCTGCTCAGTCCTGCTTAGAACATCCTCTTCCTCATGTACGTGAAAGAAAGTTTCCAACATCTCGTGAACAGATGATCAACTAATACACAGTCGGATGTGGCTGATTGTTATAAATTGCATGGACAGACGTTGCTGAGTCTCATTTATTCCAGGTAGGACGGTATCGGTCATCATACAACTGTGTCAAATGAAAATGAAGAGGCTTCATTACATGATGTTGTGTTCATCAACAGACTGAACGGGCGCATCGCTCACGTCTTCAGGCCTTTGAGTTCTTTGAAGTAATAATAGAGACAAACAAGCGGAACATTTCCCACAGTAAATAACAAATTACAGCTGACTGAGGAAGAACTGAGGCTACATGTTTACTGTCTTTTGTTGGGTTTTTTTACATCAAATTACACCAAGTGCCTCATAATCTCTGCTACTGCTGTATGGGACAGAAACGTATAATCTGGGAAAGTCTGAACGTGAGAGCGACGCCATCAGTGGTGTGAAATCCACAAAACATCCCAGTGAAATTTGTGTCTGCGCTCCAAATTTCTATTTCTATTAAATAACAGATAAGATCATCCTTCATGGTCCCACAGCAGCAAAGTCAGCACAAATGTGTCATCAAACAGGTGTGTGTGTGTGTGTGTGTGTGTGTCTGTGTGTGTGTGTGTGTGTGTGTGTGTGTGTGTGTGTGTGTGTGTGTATTCATACAGTAATCACATCGATGGGTAAAAGCAGCAGTTGCACCAGGAGCTGCTTTCAATGGTCATTAAGGACATTTGTTTTGAAGGGAAGCTTGTTTCTTTGCCTAACGAGTGTCGAGGTAGGAATCTCCTGCAGCGTTGTGACGCCCTCTGTGGCCTAATACGGTGAAATTAGCCTAATAATGTTCAGTTGTTCTGAGTGGATCCGTGGAGCGTTCGCCACTCTCTCACCCTTGATGACTTTGCGTCCTCGTATTAAATCACATCAGAGCTGAGAGACTAATTCTGTTAAAACACTCTGTTCCACTGTCGCTGTGTCATTAATGTGTCTTCTGTTTAAAGGACTGGGCAGAGGAAGACTACAGCGGGGGCTGTCCTGTAAGCATCATGGCTCCAGGGTCCCTTACGTATTACCATCCCAGTCTGAGGAAGCCCTGTGGCAGGTAATCACCCCGCTCATGACAAACGCATCACGCCCCCACACCGCTCACCTCTTCTTCTCCAATGACTCACTTTTCCTCCGAGCTCCCACCAAAATAAATTGCTGTATGATACAGTAAAGTAGCTTGACAGTTCCGGGGTCTTGAACATCAACGCTTTGAGGACCACTGAATGTGGGACTGAGATACACGCCAGCAGTGAGCGCTGACCGACACTGACCCACACAGGTTTGTCGGAGTGACGACGTTGTCATGGATACATGCTAGTCCATTTCTGCAGAAAGGGGCCGGGGTGTTTGAGGAGTGGCGTTCTCATAGGAAAACGTCCTCTAATCCATTTCTAATGGCCTGTCTGGAGACGCTGGAAGCTGGACGGATGAGAGTGAGATGTGGGGAGGGGGATCCAGGTAATGCATTTCAGTAATGACATTAAGTCCATGGGGAGCAAAGGAAGCTCATTATATAACCGGACTGAAGCGGCAGCGCGGGGCGGAGGCCTTTATCCACATTCCTGCACCATATCGGAAATGGCTCCACAAGGGCGTCATGTGACCTTGACACAAATGTAGCACACGTAGCTGCTGCTTCATTTCCCTGTGAATGCTGCGCGTCCTATGTCCGACTGGTCTGTCTTCATCGTGGTGCAGTAACACTTACTCCTTCAAGCATTTCGTGGTCTTTTCTTTGTTTTTCAGTTGGTGTGTTGACTTGTAGCGGTTTGAAAAGACTGAAGGTTGAAGCAGCCGAATAAAGGTTGAGCTGCTTTGCTGAGTCTTACTCAAAGCTCCATTAGCCATGATGCACAATCGAGTACATCTTTCCCGTTGGCTGGATGACGAATGTTATTTCACATTAGATGATTGTGCTGAGCGATCAGTTTGTGCTGTAACAATTAAAAGCTGAGTGCTCTGTGAGAACTCTGCCCTGAGCCTTTCCTTTTCTCCTGCAGAGAAGTTTGCACGCGTTTAGCCCTTTAAGGATTAGTGTGTCACCCGTCGTCCGTTCCCGGTTGAAGGGCAGCAGCGACGCAGCTCCTCCAGGAGTCACACGTGATCAAAGACGTGGTGTCACCAAACATCAACAGCGCTCACAGGCTCGTTTCCAGAAAGGCTCGTTCAACAGCCGAGCACCACACTGATACTACACACACTCACACTCTGGGTGTAAATGATCATCATCATCACCTAATCATAATAATTGACACTTTATTGAATTAAGAATTAACTTTCATTCTACATGGATAATAATAATAATAATAATAATAATAATAATAATAATAATAATAATA
>JBBMJM010136397.1:0-11979 GCA_037832705.1 Centriscus cristatus
GTGTTGTACTATTACTGTTCGTTAAGCAAATCGGTAAATTCACACCTGTTTTCCCACAGAGAAGCCAAACAATGTTCCGCAGACCGTGTCCGCACATCAATCAATGCCAGCAAGAGTCGATTCGTCTCTGCTCAAGGACCCTTCGACAGAGCGCCCTTCCACTGGTGTACTTTGAGCAGACTTCCAGAAGAGGGCAGCATCCTAAAACGTGACAAACTAACACGTTGAAGAGCATGTCAGCGTTGAACTATACTTATGTATACGTAATGTATATTTTACTCGATAACTTACTACTTTCATCTTTTAACAATTTACAGTATATTAGTACTTATCTAACACGTGCATTTCACTAGAATACAATACATAATATACAATACAATAATATGTCTTTTATTATAATGGCGCAAACACAAAGCACTTTTTGACAAATGGGCAGATAAAATAATGTTATTCTTCTTTCTGCTCCCTTTGATTCGGATTTGAGTATGTTGTGTGTTTATCATGCTTTATATTATAATTTTATAATTTTGTTAGAAAATGTTAATTCATAAATCATATTTAAAACCACCGATCCCCAAACTCTTCAGGGCCACATCCCCTGGAACTGTCCCTGTGTGACATCACTGATTGCTCTGTGCCTCTGTACATCTTTAACTGCAGTCTGGAATCCATCAGAACACACACTGTCTGCACTTCATTTCACTGAATCGATAAACCAAAACTTTATTTATCTAGTACTTTTCATACAGTGCTCACTTTGTGTTTGTATCCTCAAATTACAGACAAAGATGTCAAAGATGATTATTTCAAGGATACGGTCTCTCAATCGGATCAGAACAAAGGGAAGTAGGCGAATAAATCAGGGAGGCAAGAGGGAAATTTACCCAATATAAGTTGATTCTAAGTTTGATTCCTGATCTGGGGGTCTTGGGTTCTCTTTGGGTGTGTGGCTTCTCTTCAGGTACTCCGGCTTCCTCCAACCTCCAACAGCATGCAGAGGTTAATTGTTCACTAAATCACCTGCAGGTGTGAGTGGTTGTCTGTCCTTCATGTGGCCCTGATGAACTGGTGACTTATCCAGGTTGAACCCCGACGTTCATCCGTTGACAGCTGGGATCAGCGCCAGAAAAACCATCACCCATAACCGGAATGAATGAATGAATGAATGGACATAGATTTGACTTTTCACCCTCTAGACGCCACAGGACTCTGTTGGAAATGTAGAACAAAGGCATTCTGCAAACATTTAAAATTAAATTAGAATTGAATTAAAGGGTGTGTGTAGTAGGGCGACTTCCGTAAATCTATTGGGATGTGTTGATTTCCGACATATTTCCTGTTCCTCTGTCAAGGCCATGTTGAAAGTCACAGCTCCCTGTTAGCTGGGCAGTATTGACAGCTACCAGGTAGTATAAAATCCAGTGAGGCAATGCAACATAAAAAGCCCCCTCCCACTGATTCGTAAAGATCCATGTTGGAAACTTTCCCTGTAAATTTACAGGAATTAACAGGACTTCATGGGTATTAATGGGAATAAACCAGGAACTTACAAAATTGAAGTTTGGGGGAGTTTTTCATATAGTTGGTGAAATATATTTGAGCATAATCTTGACTAAAACAACACAATTTCATTTTGATTCAGTGTTTTCTTTGTTTACTTCACATGTCAGCGACTTAAAGTAAATGGATCTTGTGACCAATGGTAACCGATGCCGACAAGATCAACATCGTTTTCTGTCACTTTTGTTCGACAAAAATTACAATTAGAACGGCTCCATTTGCTTGCAAACACAGAAGGGCCACTCCACTCTCTTCGTCTCAGTTGTTTGAGAATTACAGCGCCACCTACAGGCGTGGAGTATGGACTACAGCCTGTCCCGCTCTTTCCAATTAACCTAATTGCATCGGATATTCTTAATACAGAGCCAAGGAAGGCGGTAGTAAAAGGATCGTTTCAGATCCGTGTGGACATGGCCTAAGTCCTCACCAGCGACTCTGTGTCGGCAGTCCAAGAGGTCATGGTGTTACTCCCTGCTGTCAGGGGAGGCAGAGGCAATGGTGAGGAATTTAGTACTTCCCTGTTATGTTTGTGCTCCAGAGCCAGCCGGTGCATTGTGGACATCTGTGAGGTAACAGGAACACATGCTCTATGGAGCAGTGTTAAGGCAAAGAGACGCTGGAAAGGATATGACATCAAACCACGGGGGTGATAACTGGATTGGGTCTCAGATCGGGATCATTTATTTATTACTGTAAATTCTCTTCGGGAGCATTCCATTTGTCATAATCTACGTTTTACGTGTTCAGAAACTCAGAGAGTTCAAAATTACTACTGCTCCGCTGCTCCTTCAACATCCTCATTTAAAGTTATTTGTTTAATGGGAATTCCACTCATTCTATGAAGGTAATAATAATCACAAGTAGGGAGAATGAAATATGAAGTAAAACTAGTCAATCTAAATGCCAGTAATACTTACTCTGGGTGTGTTTGGTTTAAAAAATACACAATCTCCTCATAGTGATAATTACACATTACAGGCTCATGGGGGTTTATTTCATGCACAGGAACGTACAGAAAACAAACAAACAGTATGTCTTTACATGAAGCATCGTTTCCTACTGTACAAGCATCGTTTCCTACTGTACGTTCAATGTGAGCACACGCTCACGCACTCACAAAATAAATCTCACCCCGAAAAATGAGGCGATTCCCCCAAAATGCCAACTCCACAACTGAAAGTGAAGTTTATACAGTCTATGCTTTATTTGGGATTCTGTGCTTTGAATAATTGAATAACTCACATTCTCTGTAAAATCACACTTATCTATTGACATCTGATATCACAGATAGACGAGTGACACATACACACAAAGGGCCCTTTTCAGATGGTCGCAAGCGCAAACTGGTGCATTTTTAGACTCCGCCCCATGGCGGAGAGCCTCAAAGGGTTGGACTTACTCTGAATTAGGCCTGGATGTTTTAGGGACGCATCATTCAAGGAGCCAAGCGGCTGCACCTGGTGCACCTGGAGTGCATGGTGGATCGCTAGTTAGATGGAGGACTGACCAAGAAGATAGTACCAACAGCTGAGGAGACTGATACAGCAATGAAGCCATTTCTGTTTTTCTGTTCTTTGGGGTTTTTTCTGTCTGATGCTTTGATGATATGTCTGGGATCTGTAGACCAACTGATTAGTTTCAGGGGTTGTTTGTGTGTTTTACATTAAGTACCACAGAAGTTGACTTGGTGACGCCACACAAATTTTGAGGAAAGCTGTCAATCTGTAAACCTATTTTTATCTGTAATCTTTTCATGTGTCTTCTGTGTGTGTGAGCAGCGTGCACATACATTGTGCACCCCACCTAGAGACAGACATACTACTCTCTTCAGCCTTCAGACCATTTTTTGGGTCACTGGCACATTCGCTTTTTGCGTCATCCAGCTACCAACACGTCGTCATTTTAGACCGACACACCCAGAGAGGAACAATGTCATTGTTATTTAGATGCAGGTGCATTTTCACACCATGCGCCTTCGCCCTCTAACTAGCAAATGACACTTGGACATGGACCCTGCACCCTGCGCTTTAGACCATCTAAGGGCCCTCAGACTGTGTTGTGTGTGTTGGGGATTAAGTAATATAATCCAGATCTTCCATTAAGCATAAACTGAATGAGATATTAGACATGTGTCTGTTGCTCAGTACTTATCTTTGGTTCTAATGAACTGTGTGTGTGACATGTCGTCATGTCTCCGTTGCAGTAAAGAACAAAAAGTTACAAATAAATACAAGATGTTTCAGTACAAGCTTTCTGGTAAGAGTGAAACACAGCAGCACACAGCAGTGTGTTGTCTCCAGTGTTGCTTTGATAGAAAAGAAATGACACACCTCGCATGTGGGCAAACAGATGTCGTCGTGGCAGGAAGCTTAAAGTGCAAGCGAGCATATTGCTGAGGAAGGGGAAGGCAGCAGGACTGGAGGGGCAGTCTTTTACCACCAACGACTCAGTGCCGGAAGGTGTGAATGTCATTGTGGAGGCTGAATGAAGGACCGGCTGGGATGCTCGGTCTGCAGTAGCTGGAACTGCAGCTGCAACGCTGGATCCACATGATATTTCGGTGGAAGCTCTCTCCATTCGGGCAATGAAAGTGCAGCTTCACAGTGCGAGAGAGGGAGGGTGTGCAGCAGCGGCCATCAGTGCAAGTCCCACAAGTGCGAGGGCGGTACCTCTGTGTGGTGGCGCATCCGGCAAAGGTGATTCTGACAAGCTCATGTGGGCGGACAGTTCGCTGGCACTTCCGATTCTTTAGAAAGAGACAGAGATGTTTGTTAAAATCACATCACATAACTCAATGACGATTGAGATTTGTATCCATTGTCCTTTTTACACACATCTATAAAAGTGCACCCCTTTGTGTTCCCTTGAAGAAATTGTCCCATGACCTCCACTCTTCTCCCCATTATTACTAATTATCTTTATCTGCTCAATTGACAGTGTTTTTGTTAATCTATTCACTATTTCTTCTGGTCCATTGTTTTTGTCTGGTGGGGATGTACTTTTCCATCATCTGAGGATATTTTGGGCTGTGTGACCACCTTTATAAGTTATGTTCTGACATTCCCTTTATGTTTGGTCATCAAATAGGCATAATCTTGGTGAGATGGGGAGCTCACCAAGACATAATCACTTTATCTGTATAGAATTCTATTCTATCTCTACATTCCCATAGCACATGTAGGAATGTCCCTGCCTGTGTTCTGCATTTGCAACAGGTTCCAGAGAATGGAATCTACAGGGGGTGAAGTAAAATCTATGAATTATGTTTGTAGTATATTCGGTAAACTATTTCTCTGAGAACTCCAGAAGGTCCCTTACTGGGTTTGTCCCATGAGCAGGAGCAAACCTTTTGATAAATCTGGCTCATTTCCAGGCCACGGTTCAGAATCTACAGCCTGGTGGAAGTATGGTGAAACGAGGGTGTGTGTGTGTGTGTGAGGGGGGGTGCGCTGTGGTGTTTGCTTTATGGGTTTACGGTTGTCGAGGTCTGAGAGATTGGGGGTTTATTGGACGATCACAGTGTTTTTTTCTGTGAATACCTTGACAGGGAGCTGCAGGTCACACTGACGGATCTGGCACAGTCGTGTTTCTTTGGTTAACTGGCAGTCTGGATTGTTATTGGTCACTCGACTCGATATCCCAATCCCACACACGGAGGAACATGTGGTCCACTCTGTGGTTTGTGGGTAACAGCTGGACTCGAGTAGCACCTCAGACATGGGGAATGACGCCATCTCTGTGAGTGTAACACAATCAATCAATTACAGTAAAGGTTATGTTCACTGAACATCGCGATCCTAACCCTAACCCTACTCCTCCCTCTTCTCCCACTTGCTCCGGTTATGGGTCTCTGTCGACAATCCCAGGGCAGGAGGTGGACCTTTTCTCGATGAGGCAACATGGCTAACCACTGCAGCACCGTGTCGCCCTGAACTTATTTCCAGAGTTAAAGTTGATCGCTCCAAAATGAAATGCCTTAAAAACAAAGCATGTTTCCGACTTTGTTGTTCAACTTCTCATTTGGAAGGGCACAGAGGAAGCCAAGTTAAATGTGTCTCCTCGGTCGGTTTTGGATGCTTCTGAAGTCGTTTTTGCATTTGGGCCAAATCCTTTTAACCTAGACCAGACCTTCCCTGCAGGCCGCAATTAGTGTCGGTGGAAATCAGGCAAGAACCCAAAGGTGTAAGGCTGTGATCCTCACCTCTGAGCATGGCTCCACTGGTGGCAGCTGGTTGCCGCGGCTGCATCAAGGCGGTGATGTGGTTAGGATGTGGCTGGCTGGCTGTGTGGGAGATGTGTGTGAGCTCGTCTGGGTCCTCACTGATGTGGTTGTCATCGTCACACATCCATTCCTCACAGCAATCGTCCCCCGGTTTGACCAGCCGAGGCTGCAGGCACTGCCAGCTAGGCAGGGGTACTTGTTGAGGACAGAGGGGCATACAGCCCACCACTCCGTTTATACAAGAGCACTGGTGCTGGCAGCTGAGATTGAAGTTCTCACTGTGCTGGTACAGGTGTCCGTTGAACTCACAGGGCAGACCATGAGCTTCAGCTGTCAACGAGCACATAAAATAGGAAATAAAGCTATGACAGGAGAAACTATAGGATACATTTTAAAAGTAAAAATGTTGTGTTCATTTTGTAATTTAATGGGCAGTGATGGGGTGACGCCTGGGATCCTTTCCAGAAAGAAGATAAAAGTCAGTCCACGTCCACACGGAGACGTTTTATTGTATAAATGAACACGTTGTGCATAGTTTTGTCCAATCATCCAAACAAATCCTGGAAACTCACTTTTTTAAAACCAGTAAAATTTGAATTTTCCAACAAGATCAGCATCATTATTTGCTCACTTTTCCAGTCAAAATGCATATTCGACTTTGCTCGGTGAACATGTAATTGCTCCTCCGAGATAATTTATTCTGCATTTTATTCCATGCCACCTACAGACCTGGAGTATGAACTACAGCCTGTCCAGTTGTGTCCAGTGTCCAAAGTGTCTGAGGAAGACAGAGGAAGAATAGATTTGGTACGTTTGGATGTGGCCTCAGTTCATTTATCCTGATATGAGGAAAATCACTTCAACTTTCAGTATTAGTGATAAACTGAATTTAGACATATGTCACAATGTGTCAGGATTTACACACCCAATAAATGTAAATAGAGATCTAACAAATCTTCTTTCTGGAACAGTCCCCTGGAGTCTGTACAGCTCCTCTTCCTCAAAGCTAATCTGCCCAACCAAACACTTTCAGACAAAAGATTTGTCTAGAGATGTCTGATGGCCAAAGGATGAGAACATTTTTAATAATTACATATTCTGTACATCTATGATCTTTGTGGTGTAAACATCGGGCCTTACAATAAACATTAAACAATAATGTTCATACTCATCAACAAAGCTTTAGCTCCCAGATAGTGTGACCACTCCTGACGCCAGCATACGTTCAGGTTAAACCGTGTGGGAGTAAAACACAGAATGCTCAAATATAACACAATCCAAAGTGTAAAGTCATTTCATTTAGGTGTGACAACCCTGGCACAGTCCCTTTACAGTGTGTTACAGCCCCCATCCCTAAAGAAACAAAATGTTATACACAGGTTTTCCAGTGACTAATCTCACAATCACTGTATTATGAGCAAACTGATGCCAGCATTTATTTTGTTTGTTTCTTTGTATCTTAGCAAAAGAACTAAAACGTTCTAAACTGATTTTATTAACATTTTCAAGAAATGCTGCTAATATAATGAAGGATTCTTCCTCATTGTCAGATAGGGACATTTTCAGACATCTGTGTCTAGAACTCCACAATAGCAGCAGTGGACTGTCTCTGCGGTCCGGTGGTTAGTGGGTCTGACTGTTAACCCAAAGGTTGGGGGTTGGATACCACCCAGGGACGGGGGGTTGGGTTTTGTTTTACTATTTAAAAAAAAAATGAGCTCAGAGGTCATGATTTTGTAAAATAGTTGCAAATGTTTTTATAACGTTTGGACTATTCGTGACAAAGGCATGTTTGGATGCTCAGAGGGTTCAAATGAATGGAGGACGATAATATTGGGAGAAATCACAATGTGGGTGGAAATGCGTTGCTTCATGCGGTCTGAGCTCTACGAGTGCTTTTATAGTTCTATTGTTTGTATGCACAGGCTTGATATTACACAGTGCTGAGGTATCCAAGCTTTTTTCTGGTGGACCCAGGGTCTGTGACCCTGCATGAGTCACTAAGGACTCTTTCCTCCTCAGAAAGTGTTCACAAATAATTTAACTTTGATAAAATCTGATATATTTCTGACTTTTCTGTCTTTTTTTTTCCAAGTTTGTAAAAAATGAAAGTCGAAAAGCTTTTGACGAGTCCCGCTCAAACTCACCTCGGCACAGCCCTCTGTCAGGCTCTCCTCCAGCCCCTAGTTGGCAGCGAAGCCCCTTGATGTGATCGCAGGGCTCTGCAACGCTGCATTCTTCATTGAATTGCCGTGCACATATTTTACAGCAACCACACTGGTCGGTTACCCAGCTGACGCCCGGTGGACATTGTGGGGGAGAGGGGGCGCAGGAGCACTCTGGCAGGCAATTACCTCGGGTCTGAGTGGCAGGGTCAGAGGTCAGGTCATGTTTTGTGACAGTGGGTGAGTGTGGTTTTTAAAACCTCAGCAGAATACATATCACCAAATAAACCCATTTAGAAAACACTGTGAGTGTAAAGATATGTTCTAATCTAAAGAATGATGTGAGCGCACGTCACAGCCACTCACCAATGCCGCAGCACTGCAAAGTACAAGCAGGGTGGAGAAAATCTGGTGCAAATAAACAGCATAAATCATCCTGGTTGCAGCAAAACGAATAGAAAGTACTTTAGAAATCAAGCAGTCTTCGCAGTCTGAGAGAGGTTTTTGTTCAGCTCCAGAACGATACGTATCCACAGCAGAGTCTGTTGACCACCAGTCTGCTCAGCTCGGCTTCATAGAGAGGTTTCCCTGAGAAGGACCTGTACTTATAGACACACCGCCCCTGTCCCTGCCCCCACTGTGATATCATCAACTCTCCCGGGACAGCCTCAGTGTCCGAATGGAGGCAGCATGTTTGGTGATGTGTGTGATTTTACACACATGACCTGCGTCCACACGGACCAAAACCGGCTATTCCTCGGTGCCGGATCAAAAATATTGGATCCGAATGGATCCATTGGAAACGACTAGACAGGCTGTAGTTCATCCTCCACGACTGTAGATGGAGCTGAAATTAACCTACAATGGCGAACAAGAGATGGTGGAGTGGAACTCACATTTTGTCGCTTTAAGTAACGAGAACAACAAACACTGAGTAATTCAATTCCCTGTTATCAGAGCACATTCAACTGTCCAATATGAAAAAAAAGTGTAGCTACTGCAGTAACAAGATATGCTCACCGTTAATTGCCAGGAAAAAATAAATAAACACGGCAGTGCGATTCAACGCGGAGCTACGAGGGGCAGTGCATTCAATTTTTTTTCACCCTGAGACCATGTTTGAAGAGCGTGTGTTTCCAGGATCCATTTGGACGATGGAAAATCTGCGTTTACACAACAAATCAACTCGTGTGGACGTGGCCTTAATGACCAGTTTTATGAAATAGTAAAATAACGGGAGTGAAAACAAGACGTAAACAAGATCGGGTCCTATGTGACAGGTATAAGTACGATGGAAAAAATAACGTTATAGAGCAGTTATGATGGAACTTGAGCAGGGAAAAGTGTGAACACTGCGTCGTGTGGTCACCGCTCAGGACATCCTGTGTTCCCTCCATCTCCGTCTGAATGGGCCATGCTCCAGGAAATACAGGCCAACCGTCAGGTTCCCATGATTGGTAGGGAAAAGTCTGGATTCCTGTTGTCATCCCAGGGGCATGATAAGTGTTTTGTTGGAGAGCAGGGAAGTCTGCAGCACAATAAAGCGTTGGTTTGCCTTGTTATAAAACAGAGGAAAATATAAAACTATACATACACTTACACTTACACTTACATACAGTAAATTTCCTTCTTTTCACTGAAATAGAATGAGGGTGCCACTGTCACAGTGACTCTACACACAGTAGAGTATCAGTATAGTGGTGGGTCCTTCAGACCAGGTGGGTTTTCTTCTGGTGCCAGCTCTTATAGTCCAGTCTGATAACTGACTAGAAGAAGACATCAGACCACTGTGCTCTGACCTACGTAACCAGCACCTTGTTGGGCAACAGCAGAGAGGAGGGCAGCAGTCAGGATTCTTGGAATTCCTGTCCCTCAAAAGAAGGATGTGTTTACTGGCCTGACTGCGTTCGACACTGATGGAGGAGCAGGGGTGAGGTGGTGGGGGAAGGGGGTTGAGAGACGAGGGGTTGCCAGTTTGCCAGAATCTTGCTTGGCCATGTGCCAGCCATTGTTGGTCAGCCAGACAAACATTTAAGCACATGGAGGTCGGGAATTGTCAGCAATTCATTCCATGGCTGCCTGCCCCGCTGCGTGTTTTCTTAATATCTGACACCAGACACCTGCCTGAGCCGTCGACCCTGGGGACACCAAGTATGCTTTTGTTTTGTAGAAATCATTTATTTCAAAGAGCAAACAGGAAATTTGTGCAACACGTAACCCAGTGTTTGCTGTGGTGCTGGTTTATTACAAAACGGGAAAATGGCGAGTCTTCAGACACAGAGCAGGTCTGGTACAGGAGACTGACCACGGCCACATCCACACAGAACAAAATGTCCTTGTCCATCATATCAAGAATATTTGTTGTTGGAAACAACTGGATGTAGTTCATCCTCCAGCCTGTAGGTGGAAGCACTTCCTTGTCTGCAGAGCAAATGGAATGGTACAAAATGTGATTTTCGCTCATTTTTAGTCGCTGACAACAAATAAAACAGTGAATAACTGATCTCAGATCTGAGCCAATTCATCCGTCTAATAGGTGATTTGACTGGAAAATTGAGCAGAAAATGGTGATCTTGTTGCAGTTACTGCGGTAATAAGATCCAAGAGCTCCTTTATATAGAGTGCTACTTTGTACTTCAGTGCTATTTATTTTTGTATTCTTGTATAATGGGTGCAGTACACTACAGTACTATTTTCATATTTATGTACTATTTGTGTAATTTATTGTGGGCAGCAAAGACAGAATTTCATTGTACAAGGACACTTGTTTCCTTCTCTACACATGACAACAAACACTTTGAATCCACTTCCTTGAATCCTTCACCCGTGACTTCCCCGCGTCCACTTCCAAGAGCCAGGATGACAAATGTGGATCCGTTCTAAGCAGCCAGGCTGAGGGAAGCAGTGGCACGCACATTCCTCCTGGTATCTAGTAGGGTTCTAAACATGCTGACAGGAGAGAGGACTGAGGAGCAGTAAGGGGCCTCAGAGACTGGCCATTGTACGTTGGGATGGACAGGTGTGCTGCAGATACTGCTGGACCTTCTCCCAGAGGGCCTGAGGTGTCCTAACTCTGATGAGGTCTAAGGACAGAGGACAGTATGGTGCATCGAGACAATTGGATTGTTGGGCCGTCCACATGGAGATGCTGCGTCCTTTAGTCCGATCGTCCAAAAGGATCCCGGAAACACCCGGTTTCAACACCCGGTGAAGCCACATACTTTCCGTATCCAGGTGTCATGGCCCTGAACTCTCGACCTCCAGCCTTTGACCTCTTACCCCGAAGTTCCATAACAACAACAATGTAAAGAGCACCTTGTTCATATGGGCTAAAGCTCCAGGTGTGTGCATGGGCGTCTCTCAGTCAGTTGCTAGGTAGATGGTGCATTTTTAGACTGTGTGCCAATGGTGGAGGAGCTGAAACTGTTGGACTTTAAGAATTAGTCATGGATGTGTTGGGGCTGCATCATTCAATCGGCCAATCAGTGTCCCCTCTCATTCCCTTTAAACATGGGTGCATCTGGAGCACATGGCAGATTGCGTGTTTTCTCCGTTAGGACGAGGAGCTCTGTCACCTGGGAGGAGCTCAGAGAATCTGTATCGGATGCCCCCTGGACGCCTCTAGGGAGGTGTTCCAGGCATGTCCCACCGGGAGGAGACCCTGGGGAAGGCCCAGGACATCACTCGGTTGGCCTGGGAATGCCTGGGAGTCCTCCTGGAAGAGCTGGAGGAGGTGCCAGGGGAGAGGGAAGTCTGGGCGTCCCTTCTCAGGCTGCTGCCCCTGCGACCCGGTTCTGGATGAAGCGGAAGAAGATGAATGGATGTCTTCTCCGTGTGTGTGTGCTGCTAATAGCAAAATACTGCTTTAGACCTTTTTTTGGACTGTGGTGGCATTTGCTTTCTGTGTCATCAATCTATCAGAGGGCCTCAGACCTACTGTTGATGTTGTGCTCACGTAGTTATTTCTCTCCTCAGGTTGTCAATCTGCTGTAGTTGCTTTGTTTCCTTTGTCTTTCGGTTGTCTGTCCATTG
>JBBMJM010136417.1:1511-11977 GCA_037832705.1 Centriscus cristatus
ATCTCCCTAAAGGTTACAACTCATCCTCGCTTGACCACGATTCAAACTAAAACCCCAAGACCAGGCCTACGGATCGCACCCTTGCTGGACGAGCTGATTTTGACCATTGCGTGCAGAAATTGACATGCTTCTGGAGGGCGACGTTAAAGAGTTAACTTCATCTGCCTCGTCGTGAGAAGGAGGGACGGTTATCCACGGCCTTCAGCCCTGGTGCGGTCACTCTGTCTCGTTTTTTTTTTCTCCTGCTGCTACAGCCTCTGACTAAAATCCCAAACCGTCAGAAGTGCACTGTAACCTGTGTCTGCGTCCATATAGTGTCAAGCTCGTCATTCCGCCACCCTCCACCTAGGGGGGTTTAGTTCATTTCCTTTTTGTTTGTTTAGGGATTAGCCTACCTGTTATTTTGTTTAGTTGGTGTTATATGCAAGCTGTGGGGTTGTCTGTATCTATTAGGATAACCAGTGTCCTGCCACAAGATGTATTCATCTAGTTGTTTTGTTTTGGGGTTTTTTGTTTTTTTGTTTTTTGGGGGGGGATGCTCTGATTTCTTTTGGTTTAAGTTGATTATTTGACAAATTATATCCTTCTGACATCTTTGTGTTATTTTAAACCAGTTGAACTGCTAAAAAATAAATATTTGTCATGATTTGTAGAAGTCTATCTCTCCTGCCTTCTGGTTACGCGAACCTGTGTTTCCCGTATTATGGCTCCAGTGTTGTGTATTTCCTGGGGTACATTTCCCCAGATGGCATTGTTGGGCTGCAGATTTCTTATCCCCTACATTTGGCCAGACATGGTCAAAGCACAGAAGCGACACAAGCTTTCAGCCATGTCCAAGAACCTGCCTCTCTCCAGGCTTCTGAACAAACAGCGCTGTCACAAGCAGGCGAGGTGTGTCAGTGAGGCACAAGAGTAAACAGCTCATGACAGTGCATCCTGTGGAGAGAGAAGAAGAAGCACAAACTCATCTGTGACATTTGTTTGGAACAAAATAGGCACGGTTCTGCAGCAGCATAACTTTCAGTTTGGCTGCTAGGATGGAAAAATCATGCTCAAAGCAGACAGAATGTGATACTGATTCTGTTTGACGAATGGCACATGCTACTGATCAGTGATAGACGGATGGACGGACTGAGACAGGCAGGCTGACAGACAGACAAGTAGATGAACGATAGATGAATAAATTCACTAAACCTGCTTTGTGAAACAGGCCGCTGATGCACAGGCAGTGGATATTGGGATGGACATTTATGTCCTGGTGTGTAAGGGAAAGAACAACTCGTGATTACATGGGTTGTAGTAATGACTCTCAGGTCAATATTGTCGTCCTGGCCAAAGTGCAAGTTTAATCTGACCCGTCCTGTCTCACAGTCTGGACATTTAGTATGGGAGATTACTGGAGCCCTTGGTGTCCAATGGTTTTAATCTCTGGGGAAAGAGCTGCTCAATCTCAATGTGCAGGATCCTCTACATTCAGGCTACTTTGCAGCTTGTTGTCCTTCTACGTCGGACAAGAGCAGTATTCGGGGGGATGACAGACAGAGAGAAGACATGGGGGAGTGGACAGGACAAAACCAGAAACAGTGACAACAACATGAGAGCTGGAGTTGGGGTTTTGGGAATGGGGATAGAGAGGGAGAGGGACAAAGCACCATAATTCATCTACAACAATGTATCATTTCCAATTTTTGAACACATTCTCTACAGTGTTGCCAGGTGTAGCGATAATTATCACATTTGTAAGTTAATTTGGGCTAAATCGCCAGTAAACAATGCTGAAAATACTTTTTCTTGATGTCAATGTCATTATTAGTATTGACAGATTTACCAAATTAAATTTCCAACACGTAATTCTTCATACCTGTATCCTATGTTGTGTTGAGGCAGCAGAGCAGGCACGTGCGTTGCTGTGTTTCACTGCATTTTAGTTAAAATCACACAATCAGTCTGGGAGCATGAGGTTGGTGTGATTTTTTTGAAAAGAGACTGGAAGTGACTCATTATACAGCACTGAGACAATCCAGTCAGTGTGATCTGCTCTGTGCAAATTGATGCTGCTCAGCAACAGGACACATCCAATAGTGACTTTCCTCATTGAGGAGGAACAGCTGAGTTGGGAATCCATTGCGTACTGAAGCCTGTCAAACATTAGTGTCTATGTTTTACTGTATTACATCTATAGGTTGTTTTGGTTATGGTTCACAACAATAATTTTTACTCTGGTACGATAATCCTACATTTCTCAAATGTCCAGTTTCTATAGTCCCAATGCTATTCAGTTTCAATCGCTGTTTGTTAGCTAAATCTACACTTTAGCAACTAACATTGCCGTTAGCCTGCCACATCTTTAGTTACTCCTCAGACAGCTTTAATGATATTGGTATAAACAAAACATGTAGTTTACTTTTCACATTGGAGGTGAGGATTAAAGAGCTAAGAGCTAGCAGCTTGGCTGAGCAGTTGAAGTCAGGTGCAGCTGCCCAGCACCACATAACCAGCACGAACAAACCTAGCATGTGTTGACTCTTTTTTATGGTATGTGAAATTTGAGACTCCAACGACCATAGTCAAATGTGTTCCAGTGGGCAACATTGAAGCAAATCCCATAGTAATTTAGGTGGTCTCCTCAACTTTCATTGTCGCCCAAAGCACTATTGTTTAATGAACTTATATACATTAACATTCAAAATCTCATCCTATTTCCATAGCACCGCTCCTGAATATTTTATAGCCCATAAATCTCCCCAAGCTATCCTCTAATTTTCTGATCACATCCTGTACTACTTGTACTCTCGAGCTCATCCCCTACAAGCTGCTCAAAGAGAGTCTTCCATTAGTCAGCCACTAGCTATTAAATATACTGCAACGGCTGCGTACTACAGTCGTTAACATTATTAGACCTCTTAAGCACTGTCCTAGCTAACTAGACCAATATCTAACCTCCCTTTCTGTCAAAGATCTTAGAGAAAATAGTAAACAAACAGCTCTGAGACCTTTTAAATCAGGATTTAGGGCATATCATAGCACAGACACAGCTCTGGTAAAAGTTACCAACGACCTTCTGACAGCTTCAGATAGCAGCATTATCTCTGTTCTTGTTTTATTAGATCTCAGTGCGACTTTTAACAATTGGCCATCAGGTTTTACCACACAGACTGGAACACTTAATTTAAATTAGAGGGTCAACATTAGTTCAGATCCTATCAAACTGACCGGCTTCAGTTTGCAACCATTAATCTTGAAAGCTACACACCAACCTTAGCTATGGAGTACCCCAAGGGGCTGTGCTCGGACTATCGTTATTTACAATGTATATGCTCCCCTTACTTGATGTGATTAGGAAACACTCCATAATGACACACGTGTATGTGTCCCGTAGACGAAAATAAAACAGCTGGTTAAACTTTGGGCCTGTTTCAAAGAAATAAAGACCTAGATGACCAGTTAGCTATTAAACTCAAAACGGAAGTTATTGTAGTCAGCTCCAAACATCTAAGGTCCTTATTATCAAGTTGCTGTCACTTCTAGATCTGTCTATAATGGTATGACCCACTCAACTACCACTGTCTGTCTGTCTGTCTGTCTACAGTTAAAAACTAAACTAAAAATTGAAATTGATACGCTACTTTATTTAGTGTGAACCATCATCTATTGGATGCATTCATTTCTGCAAGGGCCATGGCTCAATTTTCCACTGGGACATCTAGTAAGATACTTATCATCAGGTAACGCTTAGTGGTTTTTACCTGTCTGTCAGACATTCAGCATGACAGACTGGATGTCATTCAATGCCAGATGGACCTGCTGTGTGGAGAGTAAGTCCTGTCAGACGCAAAGGGTTGGTCACAATAACCATTTGGCCCATAGCGAAACCGACCACCATAATACCCTGACAAAACAATGATTGCAATATCATTAAATATTCATCATGCTTTTGCAGAATTTATAATCAGTGTAACCAATTTACTTTTATTTTGTTATTCAATAACATGACGCAGTTACTTGTAATGAGTTGCAACTCTCCAAACCCAAAACTACTCCCTTGGGTGCTGCTTAGGGTGCATAGTTTGTACGTTCTGTCTAGTGAATCATCTCAAATCTCATCTCCCTGAATATTTCCCAAAAAGGGTGAATAAAGGGATGCTGTCTGTCCTTTCTTTCTTTCTTTCTTGTCTGAAAGTTGACGGGTCACATTCCTATGATTCCATTCGCTAGTCCTTCGTACATCAATCTCACATTGTCCAAATGAACTGAAGGCAAATGTAGCCCCAATCTCTGCTCCATCAGTCTTTCTTGTATTTACCTTGGGTAAAATATGTTAACATCCCACTGAAGCGCATTCAGCTGTTATCTGAAACCTTATGTATGACAAAAGGAATCAAGCTACCAAAAACAGGAAGGTGATTGTGACAGTGAGTGAGTGAGTGATTTTCCTCCAGTCATTCTGACCAGTTAGGTCAAAAATAAACATTCAACATCGGCTCAGGGAATATACTGGCAGCACATCCATCTATCTCATCTCCATCACATTCACTATCTCCTTTCAGGCACAACTCGTCCTAATGATCCAGATGAGTGAACAGGCTCGGCCCAGCAGCTGTCATGTTGGAAGATCCAGTTATCCATTATGGTCCGTTCTCTCTCTGTGCCACAGGTGGCCGTTCCAAAAAGAGCCTGCCTTTAACCCAGAAAGGACAGAGAAAGGAGAAAGATGAGCTCAAAAACAGCAAGTTTCTCTCTCCCAGTGCAATCAGACAATAGTGTGCATAGAGCTGCTAAATATGGGTGTCTTATTCTCACAGGATTATTTAATCCACCAAATTATCCCCAAACCTCAGGAGAACTGACCTCCACTAGCCTCTTGTCCCAGGTGGGTGAGAGGAAGTGGGTCTCATTATGACAACATGAAGATGGAGTGTCATCTGCTGTGGCAACATTTTCATCAGGATCAGAGGAGGCCAAATGTGCAAAAAGACAAGAAAAGGTTTGGAAATTATCATAGAGGACAATATTTGATCCGAGAGCATAAGTAAACCTATCAATGAGTTATTTTGTTCTGATCCATCCTCATCCTCTTATCCAAGGTCAGCTCACAGGGGCAGCCGCAGCAGGGAGCCACAGACTTCCCTTTCCCTGGCAACACCAGCCAGCGAGTTATAATCTCTCCACCTGGTCCTTCAGCTGGACGCTCAGGTGGCATCCTAATCAGATGCCCGAACAGCCTCAACTGGTTCCTCTCAAGGCAAACAAGCACCGGTTCTACTCTGAGCTCCTAATAAACACATGAGAACATGACAGAAATCAGATTCAAGCTATGTATTACTGTGTTAGAGTAAATTCGCCTGGAACACAGTAGAGTACAGTGATGAGAGAGACGACGCTGCTGTCAAACCGCGTTGTGTTTGTGTGTGTTTTCTTCAAGAGGTGAAATTACCAGAGGCCCTAAAGTGGACATGCACTGTTTTCATGTTTCTGCTGCACACTAATTGGAGATTTGTGTTATTTGGGTAACAATGCTTGGTAGGGGCTGAGTTTTGCCCTATCATCATCTACATGTTCACGTTGGTGCTTCCCAGTGTGCCCATGAATCCTCTGGACTGCATGCATCTCATGATGAAGGGATAAGATGGGAAAACAGATGCAACATAAATAAATGGTTATACTAGCAGTCTGATTCAAGGGCTATTCATACATTTAGGCCCTATTTAGATGGTTTAAAGTGCAAAGTGCCAGACATGCAGCGCATGGGCGTGTCTCAGTCACTTGCTAGTAAATCTAGCCAGTCAGCAGAACACTCTGGAAATCTATCATCTCACACCAGCCCACATATGAAAACAAGTTTTTAGAGTGTTTAATCTTCGACACAATCTTCTGCACAATCTTTGCAAAGATTGTGTTTCTTTCACAGTCACAATTTACAACTACAAATAACTTGTGGTTGTGTTAGAGCTCATCTATTGGTTGCTGATTGTTTTATGCACCTCTGTCGCAACACTTGCACTTCCTCCAGTGACACTTCCTATAGTGCTGAAGCGCGTTAGTCTCCGCTCTAAAATATTGACATTTTATAAATTTCATCAGTGAATGAAAGGATGAAGATGGATTTTAACATGTAGATATTTATATACATATTACAGAGGATGGATGGATGGCTGGATGGATGGATGGATGGATGGATGGATGGATGGATAAATAGATAGATAGACGCAGGAAGTGAACCGGGGGACCTTCTACCTATGAGACAACAGTGCTAACCACCCAATTAGTTGTAAACTGGATAAAAGCTGGAAGTATCTGTGGAAAAGAATTATTAGGAATACAAAGAATTAATCAAATCTGGACCTATAAGAATTTCTCACAATTATATTCATTACTTTTCTTTTTAATTTCCAGCAGGAGTGATAACTGTAATAAAGGGAATAGTGGGCTGAGGCCACTAGTGGGGAGGCCGTCCCACTGACAGTCACAGCAGACATGTGTTCAGTACGGTGTCCAACAACACCACAGTACTTCATCCTCACCACCGGCCAGAGAATGTGTTAAACAAAACAAAACAAATGGACAACATAAACAAATGAATAAAACCATACAATAAGTACCACCAGTAGGCCCACTTTGAAATACATCAAGACAGTATCTTGGTGTAAAGATGCATTGACTGATGCAAAGGGAGGCAGACAGACAGACACAAAGAGGCCTGGAGGAGGGAATTCCGTGGAAACCAACAGGCAGAGCGATGAAAAGATCCTCAGGATGATTGTGGGGCTGGACGAGGGATGAGTCAGCATGAACACAAAGTTTTCCTGCATCTAAATAGCAATGACACTTGCAACATGGGTCCAAAATCACTCCCTACTCCCTATGTAGTGGATGTACCATGTTGTAGTGGTGTCCAAATCCCTCGTGTAGAGTATAAAAGTTCCAGAACAGTAACGTTACAGGATCGCAGGGGCAGGTCCACAAAGCCTCAATTTTGATTTAATATTTGTCAACGCCAAACATAACTTTTGTTATTTTTCATGTGAATAGTCAGTATAATATCATGTATTTATCACAAAATACATATAAATATGTAGATATTTACGTTTTTATATCTCTATTTATCTGTAATCCATGGGACAGCTTTGGACCACCTGAAAGGGGCACTTTGGCTTCATATTAGTTCATTCGTTCTTCATCTCTCACCTCCTCCCATTGAGGTCGCGGTCGTGATGGAGCCGATCCCGGCTGTCAGTGGCTGCAACCTGAGGAAGTGAACCAGGGTCCTGCTTCTTGCTATGAGGTGACAGTGTTTATCCACTATACTACCATGAAACGTTCATTAACCCATGATCTGACGAACATCATCCTTGTTTGTCATCAGGGTTTGTGTTCTAAAGTTAATATGACAAATTTAAATATCTAATACCGGCCTCATACATTCAAAGCTTCCTTTCTTCAAATATCACTTATATAATATCTTATATAATATCTCCTCACACTTTGTTTCAGAATAGACTTCTGAATTCAGTAGTGAGTTGGAAAATGGCATCATGTCATATATAATATATATATAAAAAATGGGGTCTGTTGTCTGTCAGTGGGCGTCTGTGAAGCTTCATCACATTCACACAGTATTATTCAAACACCTGACATAAGAGGCTGAAAAAAAGCCATAACTGTCTTCAAAGGCACACACTTCAACAGTGTCATCATCATAATCTGAATTATTTGTTCTCCGTCTACCTCCATGTCCACTTGTTTTCTACTTGGGAAACTGAGCACACTGTGTGAAAAACAAAGTGGGAGATGGAGCAAGCAGGAAGCTGGAGAAGCTGACTCACATCAGTGTGTGGGCTCGCACAGGAGCACTGAATCATCTGAAGCCTGATTGAATATTTCCTCCATTCGATGTCATTATCGCCCCAGTGATCATCATCCCTGTCATCACTGCTGGTGCAGAATCCACATTACAGGCAGGGGAGAGATAAGGGGGAGGTGGAGTGGCAGACCAGGTCAGAGCTGGTGGGCAGAGTGGAAAAAACAACAACAGACACGAGCGTGTTTCTGAGGTCGATGGAGTCGAAGTAGCTAAATGCTCCGTGTGTAGGTCTGTCTGGGGTGTGAGCACACTTTGAGTTGTTTTCAGCTGGAAGAACAGGGAACTATTGACCTGGTGTGAACACGTGATGTTTGGACCGAGTGTGTGAGCTCCAGTCGATACCAGCCCACTGATGAAGACACTGCCGCTGAGATCCGGACTGATCCGACGCAGAAAGATGCCAGACTACATATTTATGTAGGGTTTTATTAGAAACATTTCAACCCAAGCAGTAGTTTGTTTGTTTTCCCCTGTTGCCTTCATTGTGACATGCAAACAAAATCAGAATCAAAGTGCTGTCATGGTGCCCAGTACAGTTTCTGTTTGAAACGGGTTCATAAACAACTTTCTCCTGTGCAAATATTCACAGATATGTACACTCAAATTACTCGCATCAAGCGTCCGCATGAAAAGAAACCGACATTAAAAGTAAAAAGTTACAAACTCTTCAAATGAAACAATATATTTCTCCTTTAAAATATTAATTAACTATCCAGCTAACACGATTTCGATTATGATTGCTTCGTTAGTAACCATAGGCACGTTGTAGATTGGTGAGGTGCAGGCCGTGAATCTCCTCCTCCTACCCCTCACTGCAGATGATGTTTGTGTAAACAAAAGCACCAGGCCTATCCTACAGTCCTGGTAGGACCACTTCCAAAATAAAAGAACAAAAATTAAAACCGAGTGAATTACGTCTGACGGGCTCCTCCGTCTATCTGATACAGAGCGCGAGGAACTCGACCAGGAGCGCTTCCACAGTTTCATGACTCACAATGTTTAGATTCTTTGGTATGAAACACCCACAACTAAAAATCTTAAAAAAAAAAAAAAAAAAAAAAAAGATTTCAAACAACTGCAGTCCACATTTTTTTTCCACAAAACTCTCACGTGACAGAAATGGGTGAATGGCTACAGGCAGAACGTGAACGACGTGAACGACAGCGTCTGTGGAGTGAACACACCTCCGCTCAGGGATCATGAGCTGTTACCGGTGTGTGTGTGTGTGTGTGTGTGTGTGAGACCGGGGACATTCTGTCCACTAACAGTGTTGACATGCACATGACCGACCATATGTCAGAGGGAGTCCACTGGTAAAACGATCCTATATCCATAGGTCTGAGGATAAAACGTGCTTCTTGTCCACGCTCGTGAACATCTCTTGACATCTTATTGGGTTTTCGTTGATTGACCGTACAGACTGAATTTTCGTGGTCTACACACATATTATGGCTGTTGTTTCGCTATGATCAAAGATGGCAGACTGATGTTGTGGTACAACGGGGGTGGGGGGGGGCGAGCTCCTGTGACTGATGACACCGTCCCATCTGTATTTTTAGGACGCTGCATGTGTCCCCTGAGCTGCCAAGGTGACCTGTTTTCACCATGATCAACTATATAGAACCCGGAGTTGTGCTGCTGGGGACAAAGCAGGTGGGGGGGGGAAAGGAATTTGAGAATTTGGCACACCGCTTGTCCTTCGACCACAGCATCTGCAGCAAAAAGTGACTTCTTGGAAAAACAGAAAGCAAGAAAGAAACAACAAGTATGTTTCTGGTCAAGTGAGACACATACTGACATGTTCACCTAAGGCAAAAAGGGTGGTGTGTGTAAAAGGTGCTGTGTGACCGACCCCCACCGACCCCCACCCCCCCCACGCACACACGACTCTGTCCAGAGAGCTGTGGATGTAGCCGAGGAGGAGCCCTGGAGGGTCGGGGGTGGTGGTTCTCTTCCTGTCCACCGTCGAGCAGCTGGAGGCTCCTTCGAGATGCTCACAGGTACGCGTTGAGTAGTTTGGTCGATTTATTGGGATAATTAATAGCCAGGCTGATGGCGGCGATGTTCTTCAGAGCCTGTGTGTGGAAAAAGTCCGTATAAGCACATGGACGTAGAGAACAGAGATGACGTCAGGTCACGTGCAGGCCGAGTTACACTCGTCTCTGCGTGTGCATTTGTTCCCGTGACGTGAACGACGGGCTCCATGTGTGTTCTTCTCTGTTTCTACTGACCGATATCTTCTCTGACTTCAGACTCCTTGTGAGACCTTGTGCAGTCATGTGGTTCTAGGCGTCAGCTCCTTTGAAAAGTTACCGTGTGAATATGTTGATCAGTTTTCTTGTCGAGCGTGCATCATTATCACGGCGAGTGTGACAGCCACAACACCTGCGCTTTGCTTTGGAACCTCGTGGGTATTAGGTAACAGCTTGACAAAACCACCTACCATGTGTTTTCACCCCTCTAATCTACCTTCTGCCTCCTCTTCGGTGCTGAAGGCTGTTTTTCCAAATGCTAATGGGCTGTAATTACCAAACACATTAGTTGTGAGTGTCGCCCACACATGGTAAACGAGTGGAGGAGAGAGAGAGAGAGAGAGAGAGAGAGA
>JBBMJM010136468.1:0-11969 GCA_037832705.1 Centriscus cristatus
TTTAGACAGGTTTAATTCAATTCATGCCAGGCCCAATAATAAAAGTGTTCCTTTAATTTTTGTGAGCAGTGTATATAGTGCACATATCTTCTGTACAGCGTCCTTGTTGGTTCCCGGTGGTGCATTCAACTCTCAGGTGAGTACACGTACACAAGTGATGACCTACTTTGACCTCTCCGTCAGTGCCTGCGGTAAACAGCCGGGTTTGGGTGCCGTCCAGGGCCATGGTCGAGATCTCGGCATTGCCATGGCAACGGTGGATTTGCTTGACCTTTTGGCCTGTGTCAGCCAGCCAGCAGATCACAGAGGAGGCAGAGTCGCTGCTTACTACCTGCAGGGGGACAGACAGAGAGAAAAAGAGGCCATCAATCATCAAAAGCAGTGTGATCAGTTTCACGCTGGTTCCGCTGATTGTTTAATGAATGACAAAGATATTCTGCACGCATCATTTCCCCTGATGTCGGTGCTAATCGACTTCTGAAGAATATATCCCACTGCTGTCAAATAAGAGTGCAACCAGAACCAGTCGTGAACAAATGAGAGTGCATCTTCTTCCTAAAATAGTCGGTCATGTTAGGAAGTTCAGTCACTTTCCTTTGTTTGTGTGACTTTGCTTGAAATCAACATCAGCTGTGGAGGGGCAGTGGGTCCTTATTGCCCTTCCAAACCCAAGTGAAATGCTTCGCGATGAACCACTTCTCCCACATACCTGGCTGGACAGACTGTTATACAGCACACATGTGACCGGGTGCTCGTGGCTGCTGGTCCTCTTCTCCACATTCATGGTCTCAAAAATGAAAAGCAGGCTGTTAAAGGAGAGCAAGAGGAGCTGGCGCTCTTCCAGGAGGAACAGGAGAGTGTGTGTGTCTTCCTGCGTCCGAGGGAAGACTCCTGCTAGACGGTGAACACACAGCTGAGTGGACAGGTCCCACAGACAGAGAACCTGCAGAGACGAGGGAGCGAAAGGGCTGTTTGCAATCTGAAACTTTTCTGAGTGGACTCGCTGCTCCTCCTGCATCTGAAGCGCATGTTAGCGAGGCGCTCTTAATCAGAATTCCCAAGATCTTGGCCATATTGCTTTGCAGCACACAAGAAGATGACTCTGGCTGGTACGAGAGCACTTCCAGAGGAAACTGAGGTAAAGCTCTCAAAGCCTCTTGGAATGGCAGATGGTGTTTAAGCAGAAGGCAGATGGAAGATAAATCACTTGTGAAATATTCATTCTCTTCAGGAAAAGCCAAAGAGAAGGCAAACATGCACAGGGAGGAAAAGCAGCACAAGCACCAGCATCCTCTTTGCATCTGAAAGATGTCGAGTTCACAGAAAAAGTTCACAGAAAAAAGAGCTACTCTCTTTAAAGTCAAATAAAAATTGCTCCTCGGTCATGACGGAAAGGTGTTAAAATCCAGGTACTGACGCTTTCTCCTACCTTGTCTTTGGAGTAACTGAGCAGTTGCTGCTTCGCCTGGATGAAACGAACCGCGGTAACAGGGCTCTCGTGCCCCGTGAGTGCACACACCGGCTCTGAGGTCACACAGGGGTTCCACAGCAGGACGCGGTGATCCAGCCCCGCCGTGGCTGCGACCGAGCACATCGTCTCAAATTAGGAAATGAAGTGCTCGTTGCAGGACACTGTGCTTTTCATTTGACCCACACATTTCCCGTTTCGATTCCTATTTTCCCACTTTTTCCTTATTTTTTCTTCCTCCCACAGGAATGAAAGGTGAGCGCATGAGACCTCATCGAGCTGGACATGATGATTCCGTTCACAAGTCCTCACCGATCAGATTGAGTCCACAGTGGTGGTCCATGTCCCAAACGCCTCTTTTTGTTAAGAAACAACTGATTTGGAGAGCGCTGCTGGTCTTTTCCCTCCAGCCAATCACCATACTTTTCTGCGGTGTGGTGCTGCATGACACAAAGGCCCCCGCTGAGCCCAGGTAGCGAACTGAAGGAAAGCAGGAGAGAAAAGGGCAAACAAATACACTTTTCTTTTCATACAAACGCCGCCATCACATCTGACTACAGGTCACATGTTTTCTGTCAGTCGCCTCGGCTGTGATGTGAAAGTCTTTAGACCGTTCAGGGGGGTGAACATGGGTCAAAGGACAGCATCATCAGAAACTGATAGGTGGTGTCATGACAACCGGGAGGGTGAACAGACACTGTGTGAACCCAAAGACCTGGAAGGTCCAGACATTCACACCAGTCCAGGAAAAGCACATGTCCAGCTGCACTTGACCAAACTGTCATCTCCTGTTTGCTTACAGGTCTCGGTTGTTCTGCATGGAACTGGAGTACCTGGAGAGAACCCACACAGACACGAGGAGAGAAAGAGAACGATCCACGGGATCTAAACGTAAACCGTACATAAAGAATCTGGTTTTATGGAGTTCCTTGGTCTATTTTTCTTAAATGATCTGTCCTTAAACGTCTGTGCGCCATTCACACGCTGTGACTAGGGAGGTGGGTTCTCTCTGGGTACTCCATTTCCTCCGACTTCCAAAAGCAGGCCAGCGATTGGCTCCTCTAAATCACCCATAGGTGTGAATGCGACGGTGACGTACCCCGTTTGTACCCCGCTGTTCACCCACTGACCACTGAGATCGGCTCCATCGTAAACCACGACCCGTAACCGGAGCGGGAGGGAGGAGATGAATGAACCAACATATAGAATATCTGACAAAACAGTGAGGCAGATGCTACGACATCCGCCCCAAAGTGTCGATTGGACACATGAACTATCACGTCTTTATCTTTAGAACTGTTTCTATGCTGCATATCTCATTTGTTCGTTCACATATGACTTGATGTGACAATCATGTCACCATACTGAGTCATGACCCATTACGTCCTTCTGTCATGTAAATATCCTCAGATGTGTATTATCTTGTATGTGTGTTTCTATAAGTTATCTTTCACCAGTAAATAGTGCCTGTTTCTAACTTATTTCGACTGCTCTGATGCCAAGTTCCCCGCTGTGAGACCAAAAGGCTTATCTCATCTTATCTTATCTTATTTGATCTTTGCTCTCTCACCCGTAGCGTTTTGCTTCTTTTCAGACGATAAGCAGCTGCAGCAGAAGTTACTAGAAGAATAAATAATTCGTTTCCAAAAAGAAATCAAAGTAAAACAACATTTTCATGACGAAATGCTGTTCACTCTCCACTCTCTCTGAAATGACGACGCTAAACGTGCATTGACCGCAGCCCCCGCTGTGCAACACCAGCCAGTCCCCATCACAGCTATCAGCACAGCTTAGTTTCTGCTCTCTGCGATTACGGGAAAAGTAATGGATCTTGCATCACCATCTATCTCAATTAATACCCTGATTGAGAACATCTAAATTGGATGCCACGCATTTCTATTAGATGCCACTTGGCTTTGAAAGAGTTCCGAGATGACATGTGACAGTCTCAGGTCAAAGATCAGCCCACAAATAATTACGTCCGATTACATTTCATACATTTCGCACAACTTTTCTCCGCTCTGAGAATTAACAGCTCAGTGGTGTGTCACAGTCTGTGTCACGTGTTCCACGGACCTCAGCCTGTTCAGCGGTGATGGATGGACGAGATGTTTGAGAAGGAGAACTGGAAAACCTTGTTGTGACAAATCGACAGCTACCACTGGAGGGGTTTGCGTGTTCTACCAGTAATTTCGTAATTTCCGTTGTATGTTCTGTGTGACGATATTAACTCCCAAACACTCACGTCCTAAAAGGCTCCGCCTCTCTCACCTTATGGGTGTGTGTCAATCCCAGTTTCCTACCAATTACACACACTCTCTCTCTCTCTCTGGCAGCCCATGAGCCTGAAGGTTTGGAGGTCTGGATAACCAGGCATGTCTAATTGTACACAACGCTCTCGTACTTTGGGGTGGGCAACTTCAAAAGAACAGCAGCAGCACCCCAGAGGTATGAAAACCCACATGCACACACTGGCGCTGGCTGGTGTTTTCCTCCTTGAAGACACACACACACACACTGCACTCCTTTCCTTGTGCCCCGTTTCTCTCGTGCACGCTTGCAATCCGCCTGAAAATTTTCAATTAACCAGAGCTTTTAATGTTCTGGCATTGTCTCCCCCGTTTCGCCTTGTCTTGTTTTCCCTTTGTTTTCCCATTTGTTGTGCTTATTTATATGTAGTATATTCTTGTTTCCCCTTTTATCAGGATCTCTCCTCTGAGCCAAGTTAGTCTCAGAGCGCTGCCTCTGCTGAATCATTATCAAACGGCCCAGTGGCTCTTCAGAGGGACTCCAGCCAAGTGATGCAATCAAGATACAACTTAGCGTCCTTTTTGTTACCCAGGATGAGCTGGAGTGGGGAGTCTCAGGAGAGCGGACCTAAAGCTCAGACTTAATGCCTGTCGTCAAAAGGATTGCCGTGGCGGACTGTAAAGTGGATGACTCAGGATTCAGCGTGTGTCTGTGGCCCAGACACACCCGAGCATTTCTATGCTGTTGCGTAAGCCGTTTTTGTTGTGACACCAAAGAAAAACGCAGACTCTCATCCCGGGGTGTCAAGGTGAAAGTGTGTGTGTTCCTGAAGATATTCTCTCTTTTTTCTCTCTCTTTTCAAGGTTAGTTGGTGATTTTTATTTCAACTTGTCCAACAAACTAGAACTGTTTCAAGGACATCAGGACTCGTGTTGTATTTCCGTCAATTTAACACAAACCATTTTGATAGCATGTAGAAACAGGATTCTACTGGTCGGATGGAACTGGTGATTCATCTCATAGGAACATAGAGAGATTCCTACTCTGTTCTGAAATGTGTCACAGCGGGAGTGGACCCCATCGACTCCATACCTGTCCCATTGTGTGACTCTCTGCTCCTTTTCTTACCTTTCCTAACCCAGGCCGGCTTGTGCGCCTGATGTGTCACCGTGTGACAGCAGCCATGTTTCCCTCTGACCAGCTCGTCCCAGAGGACGGTGTCAGCCGAGCCGGCGTCCGTCGACAACAAACATTGTCTCTCGAACAGAGAAATCCGGGCTGAGGTGAAAAATAAAGCATTTACCTGAGAAAACACACAGTGCATCGTCATGACACCCAGCTCATCTTCCCAGTTTCTATTCTGTGTGCTCATCACCTGTCCTCCAACATCCCCGATGGTGAGAACAGCCTGATCCGGGTTGGAGGGATCCACCCAGTAGTCGAGACACCAGGGAGTAAACTTCAAACCCTTGAAAGAGAGAGAGGTAGTCACAGCTTATACCACATGTAGGTGTGGAGCATTTTATGTGCAGCAACACCTGCTGAGAGAAATAAATAAATTAGAAATAAAAACAGATCTCTAAATATTACATATGTTACATCTGCTCTCACCTGGAGTTTATACTTGCAGCTGAAATCCAAGACAGGCAGGATGTCATAAAAACACACCTCCTTACTTGAGAATGACACTGCCAACTAAGAACAAGAGAAAAGGAAAGAAATAAAGAAACTCAAGCGTAATACATCAATGAATCACCATGATAATTAAGCGGTGTTTCATCTCCGGTAATTGGTGTTTAACTGGAATATCTCCAGTTAGAGAACAACATCATCTGTCCGCCTCTAATCTGAAAACCAAAGAGGGACACATTGATCAGTCAATGATGGTCTCATCAGTGAAAAATGGAGGATTATTCTATGAATATTACGCAGCAGCTTCTTCCATTTGCAATGGAATTAGTGAAAAGCATGAATCAAGTATTAACTGATTGAATGCTTGTTTGCCTCATGTTTGATTCTGTGGTAAAACACACATAGGTACACACAAACAGGAAAGCATGAAAGAGAAGCCACTGGTGGGTCAGTGCCACGAGCACGAACAACACCGTGACGGATGTCCTTGGACTGACCTTGTGCACGTTGTGCAGCAGCACCATGTCAGTGACCCACAGGTCTTTGGGTCGGACCGTGCTGCTCTGCAGGCGGTGTGTGTGCAGAAGGGACATGTCGTCTCCGGCCCGCACCCCGACGGTTCCTCCTTTACTCACTGTCAGGAACTGAGTGGAACTCCTCAGGTACAACACCTGAGGAGACCACAGGACACTGAACTACAACGTGACAGGTGACAGGTGGCAGTTGGGACGACATGATGGATGAGTTTTGTCCCTGTTCCACTTGTACTCCACAATCCTAACACGACTTTCTTTACATTTGTAGTCGGGATACTACCTGGTACCTGCTGCTGTTTTAGTTACTGCTCTGATGCGGTTCCAAGCAAGCTGAGCTGACAGCTACTTACACGTGGTTGGTCACAGAGCGAGACGTCCCAAGCAGTAGCATCCAATATGGAAACAGCGACACAGTTCTATTCCTTATGCTTATGATTTATCATGGCTCGATGAATTCCTGGTGTTTGTGTGTGTTGCCTGGTGAGAACGTTCAGAAAGTGGGATGTGGGATGGAGCCAAGCAGCCAGTTGTCCATGTCCTCCGTTATTTACATGTTTGTGTCGGTATAAAACACTGCCACAGCAGCTTTGTGCAGTCGTTGCTGTGACGACCCCACTCATGTCTGGGAGGGAGCTACTGAATTGTAGTGGAAAGTTGAGTCAAGTCGAGTAGAGCTGTGACTGCACAATGTGAAAGTGTCATAAGTCAAGACACAACACAGGACGCGTTATTATGTAGGTGTGGGTCGACCTACAGCACACAGCGAAAGACAAGAATATCAACTAGGCCAGTGCAGGAAAGCTTCATCATAAGCTTCATAACACAATTAATTACATAATAATTAAATAATATGATTAACTAATGATTACAACAAGTACACAGATTAGTACAGATTTCGTTTTGGCCACTCGGGAGCACCAGGCGTTATGAACCCAGAGGTTGCATATGCTCGACATGTTTGCAGACATTTGTCTCTTCATGCAGACACGCCCACCGTTGTCTGCATGAAATACTGAGCGGCGCAGCTGCGCTCGTTGCTCAGTCATACCACACCTTAGCAAAGACAAATGAACTCTTCCCCCATCAACCGGTTCAAGTAATTGCAGACTGCCGCTCTTTGCAGAACCCAACGAGGTCAGAACCTCTCAGCCATTTGGAAAACAACTGACACAACAGTCTGACATTCACAGGATTGAAAGATTAAAGTGGTGAGCCATCACTTTATCCACAGCAGTAGGCACTTTATACCAGACACTTCATTTGCATACTAATTGATAGACGCTAAACTTAAAGGCGTCCGGAGCCATTTATCTCAGAAGAGGTGTGCCGTTTTTGATGAGCCAGGCTCTAATACTTCTGCACGTCTTTAATACTGTGGCTTTCCTTCTGGTCAGCAGAGTGCGGGATTGTCCAGCCAGTCAATGTCATGGTGTCATTCCAGACAAATGAAATACATGGTGTTTAAAACGTGGCCTCCGTCCCTGCCAGTAGTCCTGGAACCATTTACCTTCTGCACCGGGTCCCGATGTGGGCAAGTCAGAGAGCGAGGTGGCGTCCAGCCGGGAACGCTGCTGATTCTGCTGCTCTTCATTTTCTCAGCGAGCTCGAGAAGAAGAAAGGAGCTCAACCCTCCCCAGTCTACACGTCCTTCCTCCTTCACGGCGTCAAGGTCCAGAAGGAGGCCTCGGTGTTGCTGAGAGACAACCACGCTGTCGAACAGGAGGCCATATTCTTCTCTGGAGCCGCGGCCGACCGATGAACAAGCCAGATTGATGAATTCGGCTCTGGACAAGGAGCGAGATACCCCGAAGGTGTCCTGTGTCGAGATCAGCACACTGATGATCAGTAGGATGACATCCTGAGGTGTCTGAATTCTCTTCACACCGTTGCAATTGTACAGCCCAGTTTACACAGTGCTTTTGTCTAAATTAATTCTTTTACATGGCTATATTAGCCATCTAAATTTTACAGTATATCGTAATACACATATCTGCTGTTCTCTTGCCATGTGGGATGAGGTTTGTTTTGAATCGTACATCTCCTGTTAGGTCAGTGGCTCGAGAGTTTATTCACTTTGGACATTTGCCATCAATAAAACTAAATGTGTGAATCATGATGAATAAAGACCTCACATCAGAAACGGAGTGATCGCCCATCCAGAGTTGAACAGGACACCAGGATCTGCACCAGACCACCTCAGCCCGCATAATGATTGTCTGAATCACAGTCACATGACCTATGACCGTGTCCCGTTCCAAAAACTAAGAATGAAAACTTTTGTGTGGCTGGAGATATTGAACCTGCTTCATCCATGTTTTGTATCTGGCAGATCATCCAGGAAACAATATGAATATCGACACGCAGGAGGTGATTAAACACAAACGTGTATCTTATCTCACATGGCAAGAAAATGTGTGCTGTTGTAAAACTGCATTGACCATTCATTTCACATCAAATGTGTAAAAGCCACAAAGCATCAAGACCACCAACGGAAGTGCATAAATTCTTTTTTTTTTTTTTTTTTTAATTTCCATAAACAGTTTATTGGACGTTGGAATTAACTGAAATGTAGTGTGAGATTTAAACCAACACTCACCAGGAAAATGCTCTGCAGCTTTTTATAGTCGTCTGAGTTCAACCTGCTCTCAAGCTGTGCCACCTCCATCCTCGTTCCCATGGTTACAACTCAGACCTGTCAATCAATCAACAGCACACAGAGCTGTGCATGTGCATGTTTGCGCTGGAGACTCACAGTCAAATAATTGATTCCCTGAATAGTTGTTACATGATGAAAAAGCAATATGTTCTCAGCTCAAGTAATCCCCATCCACATCTGTCTCACAGCGGGCCGCCATGTCACCATAATCACTCTGGGAGTCAAACGAGCGGCAGAGATCTTTTGTTGACTCTTTTTCACCCGATCCAAACATGCTTGTGCTGAATAGTCTGCAAAGGTCTTTCATATTCGGCAGAAACTGCTACCAGCTCAGAAGCTGTATGAATGGCTCCCAGAATTATGTCTCCAGAAGTGTCAGGCACGCTGCCAAAGCTTGTCAAGTTGTTGAAATGTCACAAAATGTGACATAAACTAATGAAGCCAAGAAGATGAGCAACGTGAATTATAGAGTGATAAAAGGTGGGCTTTGTTCAATCAGCCTGTGTAATGACATACAGACCACGAGGGGAATGTCCTTTAAACGTTCTATTCAAGCTACCAGGGCCACTGAAGGACAGGGAAGAGTCCCCTGTTGTATTCATGGGCTGACATAAATGTTTACGAGACAAATTCAGAGGAAATCGCATCAAACCGAGTTGGGATGTAGATGACAGGCTCTGTAATGAAGCTAAACCGCAGAGAAACCACTGAAGCCGAATCTTCCATCTGTCAGTGCTGACTGACAGCCGCATCGTGCTGTTGTTTTTTTTTTTTATGTCACTGACAACAAGTGGCAGACTGCAACAGATACGCTTCATAAAAAGAGGAAATCATCTTTGTGATTTTTTTTAATTTTGTAGTTTCCTTGAATCGACTAGAACTGAGACCTCTCTCAGTTTGTGGTCAACGACGTCCATCCAGCCGTCACAGGTCAGTGACCTTCACACAATTTTCTAAAGGTAAAAACATTCCATGAGTTCACAGCCGTTGGAAAACAATACTCACTCCGAACGTGTCGTTGTCTCCTCTCCTCCTCCACGTCTCCTCCAGACGTTCAGTCAACTCCCTTAAAACTGAGTAACGGCAGCTCGAGGCTTAACATCACTGTCAGGTTAGCTCGAACTTGTCAAGACTGACACACACACATACACACACACACACACACACACACGCTTCAGTCAAACTGGTTTTAATCATGAAGTTCCTGGACATTCAGTTAATGACAAAATCAGACTCACCAAGAAAACCAATTCCATCCTGTCAGCGCACAATAGATGTTCACAACAAAATGCCTTCTCGTTCTCTTGAGCTGCTGAAATGCATCATTTTCAAACATATGACATTTCAAACAAATCTTCCGCCCTGGCTGGGTCTGGCATGCGGGAGGTTTGTTTGATTCCGGCGGTCCGGGCTCTCCGTCCAGGGGTTTCTTCTCCCCCTGTAGCGTCCAAGAAGCAGTCAGCACCAACAGCCCTGACTTCAGCACACAAGCCCAGTGAGAGTTAAATAAAAACTGCCCTTAGAGGTGCTTGGGGCCACACACACACACACACACACACGCACATGCACAAAGGCCCACACAGTTCTTTTCTTTTATTAGGCTTCACCCTCAGTGTTAAGTTTCCTGGCAACTAAGTCGTCAAAAAGAATTGTGTTTGTGGCTGCTCGCTCTGCCATCTGTATACGGTAGAACACAAAGCGTGAGCTTCCTCTATTCACCGATTAGGCGCTGAAGAGAAAACAATCTGTGAGATGTAAAATTAACCCTCACACACAAACACACACACACACACATGCACCATAGTAACAGCCCCGGGTGTCACAGTATTCTACTGCAGCGCTCTGCGTTCATAAAAGAATCGCAATTGTACGAAGAGCTGTAAACAACCTGGAAAAGACACACACACACACACACACACCAAAGTTTTACGAGCAAAGGCCGCTGAAAGGAGTCGGGTCACGTAGCTGTACACACAAACAACAGCAGAAAGTGAAAGTCTGTCAGCGTCGCTTGTAACAAAAACATTGTGTAAATACAGGAGTTGCGCCGCCGTTACAGATGTGATCTCGTCTCTCGCTCCAAAGTGAGTCGGTGACCACAGCAATCCCCGGGTGCCACTTAATGGCCTGGGATAACTTGAATTAGCTTATTACAGCGGTTGTCAACGGTGACAGGATCAGAAAATTAGGTCTCAGCAATTTCAATAATAAAGCTTTAAAAAATTAACACTATCACAATTGGATTACGGCGGTGCATGGAGGAGCCAGCACCGAGCCCAAAATAGCCCGGCACAAATCCACCATGGAAAATCCACCATTATACAGAGAGAAGAATGAAGTTGCTGGAACGGGAAAAATTGGTGCGGATCATAGTACTGGAGCGGGGTGTGGTGGGGGGCTGGTGGGGTCGCAGTCGAAGGAAGAGAACAGAAGTGGAGAGTGAGTGGAAAGGAAGTGCTTTCAGAGTGACACTCACCTCCCAGATTCTTTCTCAAACTCTTGGGTTGAGGACTTCTCTCATTGTTTATCTGGTGTGACTGTTGTGGCAACACGGTAATTAATGTTTGAGTTAGAGGACGGAGAGCGACGTGATTATGAAGTAACGCAACACCGAGATATGAAGAGCTCAGACATTCTGTTTCATTCAGCTGGAGAATGTGGCTACTGCAGAAAACTGACTGAACCCGACGAGGACAACAGGGTGAAGTGAGGCGTCTGGAGGCAGAACGTGTGCATTGACAGCTGCTTTCTGTACGTATGAAACAAGGAATTCAAAATCTTATTGGTTCAGTTTACATACACATTCAGGCAAAATGATACAGCGTCACACGAGGTCGCATCTCCATTTTAAAAGTCTCTCTTTCTTTGTGTGCAGACACCACGGTAGAGTTCAAGCATGGGTTGACAGCATTTATTATTAGCCGGAAAAAACATTCAAAACGGTGTTCAACGAGTTTGTTCAGTGACAAAAATGAACAGGTGAATAAATAACAACGTGGAATCGGACCGACACTACTGGACAAAGAACATTAAAGACCGGTCTGTGGTGGTCAGACATGAATAATGCAGCCTGGCTCTCACTGTCGAATTAGAGTAAAACAGTAAGGACACGCTGACTCCTGAGCTGTGGAGTGTGTTTCAACACACACCCCGGGTCGTCTACATCAGAAGGTTTCTGGTTTGCATCCCGGCTCTCGCAGAGTCTGTGTCGTCCAAAATGGTTTAAAAAGCAGGTCAGGAGAACAGCGTGTGTCATGGTCATGGATCCCTGGGAGGGTCCGACGGGCGGAGCGCGTTTCCCCGAGTGTTCGACGTGTGATACTGTTTTCCAACAAAATCTGGGTCCGTTGTGGATCAGTGCACAACTTCACAATGTTTAAAGAATTTATTGAATACAATCCCACAGCAAGCAGATGACAATATTAAT
>JBBMJM010136475.1:0-11968 GCA_037832705.1 Centriscus cristatus
CACACACACACACACACACACACACACACACACACACACACACACACACACACACACACACACACACACACAGTACGCAGACAGACCAGTGTTTGACGGCATTTATTAGCAGGAATCATACAGTGCACAATCACTGAATACATTCAAGCAAAATGCAGATTATTTCTTATAAACACAGAAGCCAATATCAAATACATTCAGGATTTGTCCAGGGCAGATTTCATATGTACAAAAATTGTAGATCATTGCAGAAACTGCGTTGATTGCAAACAACTCTTCTGGAACAACATTCAGTGATGAACCTCGTAAATACCATAAAACTACAATGTACGATTATTATTCCAGCTGGTACCAGTTATCTGTCCACATCCTAATCGAGGGCAGACGGAGACGAGCAGCTCTCAAACTCACACTTCACCACGCTGATGCTGTCGACGCTCTGCTGGCCGTGGACCTGCTCGTGTGTGTGTGGGAGAGGGAAGGTCTCAGAGCGTGACATCCGCCCTCTGCCGTTGGACGCGCCAGGAGAACAGTCGATCACCATCCTCATGAACTCCGGTGCGGTGAATCGGCGCAGGAGTCGGGTCCCCAGCCCCATGAACCCTGGCGCACGGCCACGGATCTTCCCTGACTCCAGCTCGCCTCTGGCAAAGAGCAGTTTGTTGTGTCGGCTGGTCGAGGCAAAGCTCGCCCTCTTCTGCTCCCGACTTGATGGAGCCGTGTCGTTTTCTTTTGGGGATTTCACTTTGTCCTCGAGTGCTCTCCCGGCCGGACTCTTGCTGTTTGACAGCACTTTTGGAACCGTTTTGTCAGACTCGTTTGTCAAAGCCTTGCCGTTTCCGTGACAGTCCATCTTGTCCAGCAGGCATCGTTCATCCTGAAGTGAGGCTCTCTTTAATTTGCTGGCTGACAGACTCATGTCACACGCATCTCCCTGATACGACTGCTTCCTGCGGCTCAGCAGCTCCAGGTTAAACGACTTTGCTTTACCACAGAGAGGAAACGTCTTGGGGGGGGTTTCTTGGACCCCAGCCTGACGGCTGACATCTTTTTGACTTGGCTCAGGCAGAGAGTTCAGTGTTTGAGCTCCTCTGGGCTCTAGAAGCTGGCAGTTGTGCAGTTGTTTAGCAGTGAAGAAACCGCCGGGGTCCCCCTCTGTCTGGCGTTTGTCGAGCTGAGGAGGCGGAGCCCAGCTGTGACTCCTGGGACACGTGAAGCGGCTCCACGGCCCACTGCTGTCCCCGGTCTTCAGCTGTCTCTGAAACAGCCCTGGCAGCTGGTCCTCGGTGCTACTGAAGTGCTTGGAGAACCTCTCCGGGACCTCGCCAGCGTTGCCTGCATCCGCGAGCGGCTCGTCGCTGCTCGTGCCCTTCCTGTGAGGAAAATTCAGGATCTGCACACACTGCTTGTGTCCAAAGAAGTCGGCCACCTCGATGGCTGAGTGACCGGCGTTGTTGGTTCGGTCCAGCTTCAGTCCGAGTCTTTTGAAAGCCCGAACCAGGAATTCCAGCACCTGGCTGTGGCCGGAGAAGGCAGCGTACATCAGAGCGCTGTTCCCCCAGACGTCAGACACATCTGGATCTGCATTGAACTGCACGAGAATCTTCACCACGTCCAGGTGACCCGACTCACAGGCATGGCTGAGGGACGTGCGACCGTCCTCGTCCTGACAGTTGACCTCAGCCCCTTTCTCCAGCAGCAGCCGGGCGAACTTGGCCCTGGTGCCAGGGTCAGGCAGGCAGACAGCGTGCATGAGCGGGGTGCGTCCATTCTCCGTCTTTGAGTTGACGATGCGTCCATCCAAGGCGTCCAGAATGAAACGCGCCAGGTGAACTTTACCGCCATGCATGGCGTCCAGAAAGGTTTTGGTGCCGGAGCCCTGGCGCAAATCCTTCGGCCGCATCATTCTTCAAAGACTGCTGAGGTGAGCCGGCGAGTGTTATTCAGAGGAGATGAGTTCTCCAAAGCTCTCTGTGTGGACCGTGAGTGCATTAACCTCGCAGTAAGTCTCACCGAGGAGCTGCCCGTGCTTTTATACCTCCCTCTCCTCATGCCCTCCCCACGTTGCCAAGGAAACAAAGGTCTGAGGACTATTATGTAGCAGCAGCATCCATTCAGCCCAGGCACCGTCTGCCTGGAGAGAGATATGCTATTTGAACAGAATAATTACTCAAGGAGAAAAACACGGACAATGTCAATCACTTGACGGTCGGACTAAAAACATTTGTCTTCATTAACACATTTCTGATGCAGACAGAGCAGCATTTTACAGTCTTGGAACAGTGTTCATGTTAATTCCTCTTCTATATGTGAGTCAATGTACTTTTTGGGATTGTTAGCAAAGGTTTGAGGGACGTCGGCCCTGTTTAAACGGCACATCCATCAACCTCACATTATCTGCTGGCACTTTTTCCCGCTCCACAAATCACGATACCGGCAACAGGTTCATATTATTGTGCCTTCACCCCCTCAGTCTTCACAGAGATGACTCTCTCCTCTGAGCCCTCTGAACTCCGCAAGACGTAAATTCACTGCTCCATCAGCTCCTTGAATCTGAAGTGGTGCAGCTTTCTGTGAAGCTCCTCACTGGCTGATCCGTGTCGTCAGTGCTGAACAGAAAAGCCTCTCTGATCACAGAGTGTTCCTTTAAATGGAGATATTACAAAATGTTATCATCTGATAAACTGGGGAAACACACTAACTTTATTATCAATGACCCTAAACTTGGCACCTAAACTCATAAATGTTTATTCAAAGCAGATATGGATTCTTCATGGACCTGCATGTTCTCAGCAAGACCAGAATGCCATTTTAATTGCTAATATAAATCCCAGCACGATGGAATCTGTGCCAGACACCCAAGGTGAGAGAAACATTGCCTCCTCTCTCACTGCTCATCAAACACGCTGTTTTTAAACTCGTCATGTGAACAGGGAGAACAGTTCACAAGGCAGACCGGTAACGTCCTCGTGGACGTCTGCCAGTGGACCGTCTCTGTCATGATAAAGTCACAGTTAACACTCCCAACCTCTTCTAACAGTCACAGAACAGGAAGTCTTAACCCTTGTTAGACAATAACACTGGAATTTAACCAAGCTGATATGATAATTAGTGTTAAAAAGGTAATAAAACCAAATTAGAGATGGTTTGAAGTCTCCACTGTAGAATCCTTCTTCTACCATCTTCTCTCACATGTGCTCTCATCAAACAGCACAAAGAGTTAAATCACTGACGGCGCTCGGTTGTTATGTAATTAATAAGGACCTTGTCAAAGGCTTGATGATCCGTGGAAGGAACAGAAATGCTTCAAATATTCAGGCAGAATGCGTCGGTCCCATGACACCTGCTAATTGGACAGACGTATGCGATAAGGCAGCGATGTCATGGTAAATACCTGATGTGACATTCACGGCCCCGGCAGCAGACACGCTGAATGCCTGATTACAAATTAACGCTCGTGTCAAGTTCAGGCGTTATGCGCAGCCCTAAACATCTCAATAATTCATCAGGGACAGCTCACATTCACTAACACCATCAACAAGTCTCCCTAGGTTTTTGACAAAACCAGATGACCTCGGTGACCCCGCTGGGGCATGGTTAGGGCGTCAGTCAGACAAATTCATGGGAACGTGTTCTTCTCCTCACGACAAAGTCAACAAACACCGGTCGACAGTGGACCAGCACCATTTCATTTTCCTGAAACATCATCAAGTTGGAAACGAAGAGATGTCAAAGCCAAACTGTCGAGTCATCACAGATATCAAATCACAGCGATCTTTGTTTCCTCCTGGTTACATAACATGTCGTTTACAGGGAGAACAGCTGCACGGACAAAGGCATTAAACTGATGCATATGTAGTCATCCAGAACAATGTGTGTGTGTGTGTGTCCGTTCAATTCTTCTGGAGCCCTTTGATTGAGCGCGAGGACGAGTTGGGTGAGGTGTGGAGGAGAGAGGCAGCAGCTGGCCCGGTGTTGGCGTGGAACCGCGGCGTTTGCGTCTCACCCCTGAGGTGGCTGGAGAAAACAAACCTCATGTGAAAACATTGTCTGAAATGAACTTCCATCCTCACAAAAAGTCACTTTTCTGTAGTCAGGACCAACATGGAGGCTGAAGGCACCAGGAGCTGCTGGTTACAGACCCGCTGATCGGTTCACTGAGGCCGTTCATCGGCGCGTCCGCTCCCTCCGTTCTCGTCAATTACAGCCCTGACTCAGGCCTGTCACCACCAGATGGTAAACCAGGGAGGGGGCTCTAATATCAGCCCTCGCGCTGGAGATTTCTGACAACGGAGAATTAGCACATGTGACTCGTCCCTGTTCACTTGGTTCTGGAAGGAAAGCCGGGAACGCCGATGCTGTTCAGCTGTCGGGTTACGATCAAACTTTAAATTCTGACCCGCTGGTCATCATCTGGGTTCATTTGTTGTTCATGCATTGGAGAAACACTCCACATTGAAGGAGAAGGATGAAGAGAGGGAGGAGGAGGAGGAGGAGGAGGAGGAGTAGTAGCAGGAGCAGGAGGAGGAGGAGAGGGGTCCAACTTCAGAGAGAATCCAGTTGTTTCTTACACAGCCATGAGAGAATTAGTCGTCATTCTTCTTACTCCTGTGTAATCACATTTTGAATTTCAGGTCAAGAGAAAGTGTCTTCGGTTGTGTTGTTTCCCATGGGCCACCTGTCCCTCCTCCACACATCAGACCTGGGGGAAATTCCCCTCCTGCAGCAATGTGGAAAAGCCAGAGGAACCTGAGTGTCTCTGGGGCCCAATCCCCTCCGACAGCTCTACAGATTGTCCAAACAGATGACAAATGTATTTGTTAGATGACACTCAGCCTCACCTGGAGCTGAGGGACGTCCTCTCCATCCATCAGAGAACGACGTAAACGAGAAGCACCACGCCGGTTTAAGACAATAAAATATTTATACATACAACCACTGGTGATCTGTTATTATATGTATATATGTACATGCATATACAGCATATACAAATATAATTTCGGAGATCATTTTCTGCTCTGTGTGATGCGTGTACGGTGATGAATAATGCTCCCATCAGCTGTAGTTTACAGTCCACACAGGGAGACGCGAGCTCAACCGGACTCTGACTGTATTCAACATGACGTGACAAACAGCAGAAAACAGTCGAGCATCCCCGTCAACTCCACCCACTCAACCCAGGCAGCCCTCCTCCCTGCAGGAGCGTCTTTTAAACCAACGACTGGCCTTGAAGCTGGCGGCTATTCACTCTCTGCTGCATATGTTCTGCCCCCACCTTCCACCGGGTTTCATCTACATGCAGAACGCTGGTAAAGTCTCTTATTACTTTCAGAAGAGTCACTCGGTGACTCACTTGCCACAAGTGCACCGCATGATGTGCGTTGTCATGACATGGTGGGTGTTACTCACAAGCTGCTGACAGAAAGGTGCACTCACAGAGCACCGGTGAGACAGCTTGAACCAGGGGAAACGAGTTGGGATTTTTGATATTTTTCCTGGTTATAAGAATACTCTTGTAGTTCGAGAGGCAGATATGACCAGATTGCGGAGGAATCTAATGTACCGTAACTCTTTCTAATGTATATCGTATAAAATATCCTTTAAAGGATAAAGTTGATCACATGTAGCCAGCTCACATGGTCTCTATGTCACATGATCCGGAAGCTATTGAAGAAAATATATTTATCCTTCTAGAAATTAATGGATCTGTCTTCTATAGTGTGATTGTAAAACAGAAAACAGTCAAATCCATTGATCAGAGCAGGGGTGTCAAACATAGGGCCCGTGGGCCACAAGTGGTCACCCCACATAGTCCAATGAATTTTACAACAGAACAAACCCACTTCAGTCCTTCAGTGCAAGTTACTTCTGTTCCTCTTCTGTTTGCAGACATCTTGAGACTTTGTTTTAATCATAAAGTGTTTTTTTTTTTCAGTCCCAGACAGACTGTTTCTAAATGTTTTGTGTCTTTGTAGAATTGCTGTCAGTGCAAATGAAAGACTAAAGATTGCACTTATTTGTCTCAAGACACCACAGGTTATTCATAGGATGGACTGTAAAAGGATAATTTATAATACAAATAAATAAACATATTGTATTTGTACTTCTTCACGCTATAGAAAGGGGAATTTAAATAAACGTCAGATTAAATTGTATTCTGTGTCACTAAACTATGTCTGAATAACTAAAATAAGTCTGACACCTCCACCTTAGAGGTATAGAATCCACACACAGGTACTCTCACCAAATGAATCAAATCCAGAGCAACAACACACACACACAACACAAGCAGTACTGCAGTTTGGTGTGTGTGTGTGTGTGTGTGTGTGTGTGTGTGTGTGTGTGTGTGTGTGTGTGTGTGTGTGTGTGTGTGTGTCAGGGCCTGGAGCAGACAGGTCCAGTTAACAGATGATATTCAATCAAGTTAAGCGGCATGTCGGCGATGGGGAGCCGATAACGGCAGCGGACGGGGAAGGGGCCATTAGTGCTGTCAGTGTCAGCTGGAGGAGATGTGGGCCGGCAGCTGCTGAGCACTGAGGCTGACGCTAAACGATTGTGGGCACAAGGAACAACAGTTGATCACAGGAAGGAAGAAGGAGAATTCAATTGGAAATTACAGTCTGACTGGCAAAACAAATGGCAGAGTGCTGAAGTGAAGATTGTCTGAATCTGACCGGGTGATCGGTGCTTCTGACGCCTGCTTTGATGAACGCAGCAGAAGGAGGTCAAAGGGTTAAAGAGAGCCAGTAGGAGTTTTTGGAGTGATAGTTCATGTAAAAGTCCTATTGAGTGTCTCCATTTAAAAGAAAAACAAACTGATCCCTGGTCAGGAAATGCCTTACTAAGCTCTTTCCTCAGGTGACAGCGTTCAACAGTCGTCGGACTGACACACACTTTGTGGTCTCGAGGCAGGAGAGCAGAGCACGGAGGTCGGTGACAGCAGAGGCACCAGCACATTTAACCGTGTTGCACTTTGAAGGTGGAAGCAGATGGAGATGTGAAGATGTGGTCGTTCTCTTCGGTCAGGTCTTCACGCCGCTGCAGGACGACCCCGCAACATTCTTACAGCTGAAATTTCCACACAGGTTTGCAAAAGCTGTGAGGTTTTTAAGAGAGCACTTTCATCAGGAATATTGAAGATGAAGATTCCTGCAGAGCGATTACCTGCAGAAAAGCTTGCGAGCAGCTGGCGCCGGGGGAGATGTTCAGCAGGCGGCGTGGGTGGCGTGGGAGCTGAGCTCATGGAGGACGGCAGCCGACTGATGCCAAGACGGACGAGAGAGCATGACTCCCGCGGTTCGGGCCTGCTTTGCTTCTTCACACAGGAAACGAGAAGAGGAAAAAATACCTCACCCTTCCTGCTGTACTTCACACTGTTTCCTGCCAAACTCTTCCTACAGTTGCCCGTGCAGACTTTAGATGTCAGATTGTGTTGGTAGTGAGGACGGATTCACAAACAGAGCGACTGTCGGTGACATCAGATCAGACGCTTCGAGATCTTTATCTCTTCATACATGTTTTCTGCTGGATGTGAATCGAAATGAACACACGTGTCACCTGGTCCCTGCTGCTTCTCTCCGTCTGCTCTGTTTGACCACAACTGGTCGAGGCAGAAGGCCTCCACATGTACCCTGGCTCTACCTGAAGTTTCACGGCCTGAAAAATAAAGTTTGTTCATGTGAACGTTGTCCAGTCCGGAGAAACTCTCGCTCCATCCAGTGCTAAACAACATGGGACCTGATATTTACTCCACATGTATTGTAATATGTCACCACAACACCATCACTGCAATCAGACCGCTGACTCGACAGTAAAGTAGACGCAGTCTGATGTTAAATTTCATCCGTTGCTTGATGGTGCTTTGTTTTCGGTGAGAGATATTTGATCTTTGAAGAAGTCATGTGGACAGTTTGTACTCGAAGAAATAAATCAGCTCTTGGGTGTTGGAGGTAAAAGAGAAGGATGACTTCCTTACAGATTTGCATTTGCTGGGATTCTCTTCAGTCTGGACTCCTGAACATCTGCTCTCGTGGCCGCTCCGTAAACGTCTGTGGTCACGAACACTTCCGCCCGCCTTTGGCTTCACTTCCAGTGTGAGCGAGCTGCCAAGTTTTGTCTGGCTCAGGCCTTCCTTCCCTCCCCAGCTGGTCAGCGACAGCCCTCTTATGTGAAATGATCCCCGTGTGAGTCAAGACCGACTGGTTTCACACCGCAAAGCTCACAGTTCATCTGTGCCGTGCATGAGGTGGCAGGACTCTCAGGCACAAGCTGTGTCCCCGTGTTTAAATGTCAATCAAATCGACTTCATTTAGAGGACGAGCGGAGAAAAAAAGGGAAGAAAGGGAAATAGCCAGATTGCTTTGGATGGTGAGTCACAGAGAAGCTGTGTTCATTAAGAAATGCTTGCACGCGTGAGAAGAAGTACACACGAAGAGGAACGTGCCTCTGATGTAACCTCCGCTTGTTCCTATCCTTCAAAAAATGATAAGACATGAAATGAAGCTTAAGTAAGGTGCTTTGCAGCTGCAGATCACCTGATCCAGTGCAGCTCTGGTGTTCGCTGGGGAGAAGGGACATTGCAGTCATGTGGCGTTATGTATCAGTCATGTCGTGATGTGTCAAACGACACTGGCTAGTGTGCAGCTTCAGCGCAGGGCAGTCATCACCACGCTGCATGTGCCTCTTTGTGAGCGTCCAAATGCCAGATACGTTCAGTAGCTTTGGTCCTTGGACTTGGACGTCTTTGACGTCTTTGACTACATGTTAGCAGGAAGTAAACACCGGACCTGTGTCCGAGCGTGATCGCTCATTGAAGCCAGGTGTTTTCAGGAGGCTGTTATTTCTGCCTCTGTACTCAGCACCGATGGCCGACTGGTGCTGCAAGCACAAGAGGGTAAATCTGACTGATTCGCTCAGGTCGGAGGTCAAGATAGAGCGTCAGACACCTGATTCCCTGTTATGGAGACCTCTTTAAATCTCTACACACACTAAACGTTGAGGTGGCAACGCTGATTCAATGAGTCAGTTTTTATTGAGAAGTACCAACAAATATCCTTCAACCTTCTGTCACATTGACCTTTGACACAGCAGCATTTTAGGACTAATTCTAGCACAGCGAGTCAGCACTGTTTACGTTTTGCATGACGGCTGCTCTCGAACTAAAACCGCACCCAAGTCCTTTTATTAATTAGAAGAACAAATACAGAAAGATCGACGTGAACAGGAAACAGAAAAAAAAATGAAGTAGAGACTGAAACATGGATGAAACACGAAAACCAGACAAAGCAACAGGACTGAAGGGAAACAATAAGACACACCCCAGAAATGATCCACAAACACACAAACCGGTTCAAACTCCCATAGAACAAATGACCAGCACCACTAAATCACAACGGGACGGATCGAATAAACGTCTATCCCAAGAAGACGTCTCCATAAAATCCCACTCCCTCGACTTTCTTGTCACTGGCCGTGTCCACGTGTTCGGGGAAGTGAAGGCCCAGGCAGGCGTTGACAGCGTCCCTCACCTTAGCTGGCAGAGCCCTTGTTCTCTGCTCATGCTCCTTCAGGGCCTCCACGATCAGCTGCGAACACAGCGTCAGGTCAAACCGTGTCTTTGTCCTCGTTTGAAATCCAAACGTCAAAAATGTCCCTCAGGCGTTCGGGGCATGAAAGCATCTGTCTGAATTCCGATGAATTCCAATCCTTGTCATGAAGCTGCTGACATCAGAAACTCTGCCAGGAGTCAAACCTGAGCTTTCCCAGTCGACCCAAACTGGACAGTGTCATACTGAGTCTTTACGGGTCGTTGCTGAGCGGACAGATGGTCGCAGCCGACATTGGAGAAATTGTTATTGTCGACCTTGTTTGCATTGTAAATGAGCGTCCAGTGTTTGAGTCGACATGTCGTCATCACCAGCGTTGGGAAGTGGATTACAACATGACAACATGACTCATCAGGTTTACTTGTGTCACTGATGTCTGTGTGTGTTTATATTAGATTTGGGGTGAGTTTTGATGTGGTGTGGGAATGAAGGAGGATGATGTGAACTGAGAAAAGTCCTGAAATGTATTCAAATGTCATCAGTTACTATGGTAACGCCATTAGTTTATAGGCCAGGGGGAACTTGTCGTTGTAACCAGTTCTCCTCACCCAGTCGCATTAACGGGTTACGATTCATTCGTAGGGTTTTGACTAACAAACAGTGGCTTGTGGTGTGTGTGTGTGTGTGTGTGTGTGTGTGTGTGTGTGTGTGTGTGTGTGTGTGTGTGTGTGTGTGTGTGTGTGTACCTGATTGGTCAGCGCCTTTATCTCCTCCAGTGTCGCTGACTGTTTCTTCAGTAGAGCGTCTTGCTGAGGAACATCATCTGATGTCTGTAACAACACAATTACGATTACGAAACATCGACTCTTTTACTTTGTGCCTATGAGCAGGATGTGGTCTAGTGTGTCTGTGTGTGTGTGTGTGTGTGTGTGTGTGTGTATGTGTGTGTGTGTCTGCCTGGAGTGGAACGTGCCCATGGGAGGAAACCTGAGGAACCCAATCAATATTTCCACGTCACAGCAGTTTGCCCTTGTTGCTCGACACTGAGGCCGCACTGATTAAACAGCCGATGAAGTTGTTATATTTTAGGTGAATGGCTGATTAAGGAGGTGACATGTGACCCCACGTGTGGCAGACGGAGTCAGCCTGAGGGGGCTGGTCTGTGAGCTGTTTGCTGAGGAGCCAACAGACGCTCGGTGACTCATCGGACGCACATGGCCTTTGGCTGGTAAACAGCCTCTGAGTAACGGTCAGAGCACACTTCACTCCTTGGATGAAAAGGTGTGTGTGTGTGTGTGTGTGTGGAGTGTGTGTGTGGGGGCGTATGTGGCCATGGGTCCACATATGTGAAGGAATAGCACTGCTACAAGCCTTAGGTGATCATTTTTCTTGCTTTGTTCAAATCTTTGTTCAAGACTCGCTGCCTCTTTGTAACCATAGTTACCTTTAGAGTGTGTGTGTGTGTGTGTGTGTGTGTGTGTGAGCGGTGACATTAATGCTGTTTGATATTCATGTGCACGCCTGATGGTGCATGTGAGTGTACTTTACAGCTCAAACTCAGATTTTTGTTCATTGTGTTTTTTTGACTCTCACTTTTGTTGGTTAACGTCCATGTTAACAGGTTAACGGGTTAACGAGTTCCAATCATATGATGACGTATGATTCCATCTCCTCTTCTCTTCCTGGTAACGGTTCTCGACTGGTTGTGGACCTGCTGGAGTCCCTGGAGTTCTTCCAACTGTCATAACCTGCCTGACAATGGACTGACGTTTCCTCTGCTCCTACAATAACACGGATGTTTGAACGTCTTATTTCCTCGTTATTACCTCTGTGAGACAGTTTCTCTCTCTGTGAGGTTTGTCTTTATCCCAGTCAGTCAGTTTTAATTTTCACCCTGATCAAGGTTCCAGACTCTGGAACCTCGAACCTCAATTTGGACCAAAGCGCCGTGGTTGACGTTGACGCTCTGATGGTTCTACCTTGAGTCAGCTGGAGGTATAGCGAAGCGGGGTGTGACCTTACGGCGTCAGGCTGACTCGTCTCGTCCAGCTGCTCTGTGCTCATCGACTTCTTCAGCCTGACCACACGATTACAATGTACAATGAGTACATCATGTTTAAAAGTCATCAAATGAATCCAGTGGTGAGGAGTTGAGACATGAAATAGCAGTGAACTCACCTCGCCTTCTCCTGGCAGGAGAACTTTGAAAATGTTTTCTTCTTGTTTTCTTTGGTTTCACTACAACCAGAGGAAAAGGACGGATGCTGACGGATGTCCCAGCACATCTATTCATCCATTCATTATCTGCTGTATTGTCTTTGTCAAATGTCGTGTGATTCGCTTTGGATGACAGACACACACACACACACACACACACACACACACACACACACACACACACACACACACACACACACACACAC
>JBBMJM010136486.1:13524-24137 GCA_037832705.1 Centriscus cristatus
GTTGTCTCATTGTCACCTCGTCATGTATTGGCAGAGGTGCTCCAGCCCTGGCAGCCTGTGCACGTGATGGATGGGCTGGGAGCCGAAGAGTCTCACTCTGGGGCTTGTTAGCAGTCTGAGTGATTTGCTGCAAGACAAGTTCATCAGCAATATTTCTCCTGAATATATCTGTAACATGACCTCAAGCAATTACAATGATTAAATTGTTTTCTTGGCGAGTGCTCGCCTCCTAACAAAGGCAAACAAGAACGGCAATTTTCGCGAAAAAGCCACTGAAATTTTACCATTGCTATGCATGCGCCAAAAATAAAATGTCATTTCCTGTCCTTTTTAACCTGTGTAGTCCAACAGAGCTGCTTTCACAGAGGACTCCTTTTCATTCTGATTACATGTTCTTTGTTTTCTCTGCATGGCATATGGAGTTCTTATCAGTTAAAGAAAGAAACAGCCACATTTATTTATCGGAAAAATAACTAACGTACTGTCATGGTATGTCTGCAGCTGAAAGAAAACTCCTTGACTGAATCAAATATTATTGCTTTACCTTTGTTTTAACATTCAATGTGATGCTTCGCTGTTGTTGTAGAAATGAAGAGGGTCAGGCGACCCTGGAGAACACTGGACTCAGCCGGCACAAAACATGTTCTAAAAGTTGCAGTTGTCGTGAGAAAAAAGTGATATTACTTAATGTGCTCATCTCACATCTTTTATAGACCAACAACACGACCCACGTTGTTTTACATCGTCTAAAAAACATCTCACTTTGTCATATTTCATAGCGGCAGGAGCAGGTTTGCGTCTGGGCACACCACTCACATGGCAGATGGAGCAGAAGCAGAAGGGCTTTACATTGTCGCTGACAGACAACCTGCTACGAGTCACGCTGACACCAAACGGTGTCTGGATCACACGTCAGTGTCAAAGCACCAACGCAGACGATCTCCACACGCACACAGTCTGACAAACACTTTCTTCTAAATATATATTGTGCACACACGCGCGCGAGAGAGAGATTCTTGATGCTGTTGCAGTTTTCTGGAGAATACTTATCTTATCTTATCTTATCTTATATACTTATCTTAGTTACTATGGATACCCTATTTTGTTGCACTGACCCTTTGCTTATGGGTTTTTCACCATCATGTGCACTGCAATGACAATAAAGTTATTTTATTATATTCAGACAGACGTCGTGAGGCTTATTAAAGTGTGTTCAACAGGCCTTTAATGATGTTTTGAGCATTTCAGGAGGATTTCACTGTTGACAGCTATACTGTATACACAAAACCCACTCACCCTCATCTATGACCATTTGCACCGAAACAAAATCCCTAAAGTCAAGAAAGAAACACTTGCAAATTCTCTCCCTGATATTTGCTCACTGGGTGCTAAATACTGCGTGGTCATCGGACTGAACTGTGCAATCACCCAGTCGGGCGCGTTCTCTCCTCATGCTGTGACCGACGCGGCGGCTGTCGGGGTTTATCCCCAGCGTGCATGCCACTTTGACGGATGCAAACTCGTGAAACCTTTCCACGGATATCTCACTCCCGCAGCCATGTACATTAACATACATGATAATGCCCAAATGAAACGTGTCACCGCTGTCAGTTCAAAGCCTGACTTTGACATCCTAGCTGAGCTGAGGCAGCCATCCTCTAAAGCTGCCCGAGGCCCAGATGTCCATCACTATTACACTGAAGTATCGCCCTGACAGAAGGTTTGAATCCAGTGTAATGTGCGGGAACTTCTCGTCTTTGAGGGGAAAACAGATTCTGTCTGACGTAACCAGCCTCTGAGTGCTTCTTCTCCTCCGTCTGTTCCGGCATCTGGAGCTCGTGGCCGTGATTCGGAAGCAGCATGAACACGGATCTGGATACTGTCCTCCACTGGAGAGGGATTGTGAGGGGTGGCACTTTACAAAAAAAAAGGAAAAAAGGATGCATTCTGCAGCAGGTGGCACATGAGGAGAATGAGAAGTTGAAATGGACTCAGCTCTCGTGCAGTGAGACGAACTTTGGAACGAACTTTGTGTCACAAAGCCATTCAGACTTTCAGAAATTCACCCTTTAATTGAATTACGGTTGTAGCAGAAAAACCTTCCCCCAGAAAATGTCCCTTAAAAAGTACTTGTACATGTGTTGGTGTTTTATTAAAAGTACATACTGTGTATATACATGTGATGGTAAATCCTTCCGTTGCAGTATGTGAGTATCGTCTCCTTTCATCACAGGAATCTTGGATTCTGTCTCTCCCATCCCTCCTCCCTCCTGATCCTGTTACCTCCTGACATCTGTGAGTCAAGGTCGCAAAACAAGCCTGTTTCCGTAAATCCTGTTTGTTGCCTGACAGCGCATTGAGAACATACACGAGAAGTTGCGACAACAGAGGTCTGCTCATCTCTTCCCATCTCGTCTCACACGCTGCAGTCTGCCTGTGTGTGTGTGTGTGTGTGACCTGTGTGACCTCTTTGCAGAGATAATAAGCTCTGTGAGCGTCAGCGTAGGAGACACCTTTTATAGGATGTCTGCAGGGGCGACAGTCGGTGACACGCCCGGGAGACAAGGACATGGACCGCGCATATTTAGTGTCGATGTCATCTGAGGGGTTAATTGCTCTTTAATGGACTTGTTCAGCTCATGATGACACTACAGCGGGGGGTGTCAACCGTACAGCCTCGTCAGAGGGCCCATTCGGGGCCCCCAGGATGAATTTGAAAAGTTTTCAATATAACTGTTTTAAGAACACTGGGAACTAGAGATAAATTCATTTTCTTCCTTCATAGCTCCGATTCAGTGTGTGTGGTGAATCAGTTCACGTGGTCTTCTACCACACAGATGTGTAACGAAATGGAACATAAGTGTGTGACAAGTTGTTTTAATCATGAAGTGAAATACGATAAAAATGGTTTGTATGTTTGCACATCCACTGTCAGTTGTACTGCACATGTGTGAATGACCGACTGGGGAATAATACTGATATTCATTTCACAATCTAATGTCCTTACTCACACTAAAACAAAGAGAAAACTGACAGTGATCATTTATAGGGTATCTCGCTGTTATTTTACAGGTCGGACCCATTTGAGGGCTTGTTGGGCTCAATGTGACCTGGGACCTGAAATGAGTTTGACCTGAAAACACCAAATGACGCTGTATGTTGTGGTATTTTAGAAACATGTAATTCCTTCATGATGATTCTGGGTTTTTATTTATTTATTTATCCCCCCCACCCCAGACTTTACTGTAATTGCATGTCCAATCTTTTGAGTCTCCACCTGATCAGTCAGGCGACAACGAGCGAGCGCTATCTTCCTCTCCCAGCCTCTGGCGCTCGTTCCTCCTTCACAGACCGGTGCTTGTCAGGGGGGAACGTGTGCACGCTGAATCACTGGGGAAACCACTCACAGTGTAATGAGTGCACGATACACCAGCTCTCAGTACCGCTTCTTCTGATTAGATTAGATGCGTGGCGACAATGATACGGGGGCAGTCGGACAGTTTTTAATAGCGGTGACGCAAGATCAATTCACCGCATGTTCACACGTGTAGGAGTGGACAAACAGAACAGAACCAGAAAAGGGAAACAAGGGTGGAATATACACAACCTTGTAGCGTGGATTCTGTGAAGTCGTAATTAGCGATAGCACTTTGAAAAACCTTGCAGCAACTTTGTTGTGTGATTCAGCCGGGAAAAGGTGAATTCTCCGGACAGTTTGTTTTAACACAAATACAAATCTCTGGGCTTTGTGAGAGTGATTCCAAACTAGACAAGTGTCAGGTCGGTAGGAAGGCTCAGGGAACAGATTCATTAGGCTGTTGAGGGAAAAATTCTTAGGATGTCCATCACCTGAAGCAAGTTGTAAGTCGAACGAAAGCCGAGCCGAGATTTACAATGTGAGAACTTCCACCATCTGCTTCCGCTGACATGTCGAGTCACACTTTCGAGAAGCAACTAATTCTTCAACAGGGAATTTGTCAAGAAGGAATCCGACCGGCCTTCACGGGTTAATAAATGCTTTGAGTTGAGCAGTGATCGATACCGAGCTTCAATGTGTCAAAGGTGTATTTCTGTCCATTTATTCACCGCTTTGTTCGAGTTGACTATCACCTCAAACTGCGTGGATATATTAATTAATACTCACGATGATAGTCGAGCTACCTGTTATTTACTTCCATTTTTGTTAATATACTGTTACATGGGAATTCCAAATGTAACATGTGTAAAAAGTGTAAAATAATTTAAACAACGTGTTTTGTTTTGTTTTTTTCTTGGTGCTTTATTTAAAACTGCTTTCAGATTTTTCAGCGACTCTGAGTGTCAAACACACCCTTGCAACGACCTTCCCAGCCGAGATTGTTTTAGCTCCGGCTAACACCCCGGTGTCACTTGACACGGAGGTGCCCAGGCACTCGAGGGCCAGAGGCTATGAGAAGCAGATCGTAAATCCAGAAAAGGCAAGAAATGCAACCAATGACAAAGCGCACACCTCCCCGACACGGCCTCACACCGCCCTTCACTCGCCCCTTCGCCGCACGAAATCAGCCAAATTTATTGGCGGCAGGTGATTTTTCTGTGAGCGCCGCTCAAACACGGGTTAATGTGCTACAGCGCTGGGGATTGCACGAACATCTGTTAGTCTTAGAGAGCGTCCACACATGAAAAAAGGAAAGAAAAAAAAAGAATTAGTCATCGTCCTTGAAAGATGAGAATGTAAAGACCACTTTGCACACGGGTTAATGCCGTAGTTTTTAGGCGTTATTGCAGTAAATCCAAAACATTCCAAATCATATGAGACCATGAGCGTTCCTGTTCCGATCTGGGTGTCGAAGAGGCCATCAGACGGGGGAAATGAACGCCAGGGTGTCAGACATCTGGTGTTAATCTGTCCGACACTGCCTTCATGTGGTGTGTGTGTGTGTGTGACTGTCGCTCTGCGGTTTCACGTTCATCCGGCGAGGGGGCAGTTTTGTCTAAGAACGGTCGTCGGCCTGTTTTCCACCACCGTGGAGGAAAGTGTGCGATTACACGAGGGGACACGCAGTAAAATAATCGAACAACAAGTCACAGTTCCAAGACGTGCGTCGTGTAAGATCACGGAACTGGATCGTCTCCATGAACACATGAATCCGTTCGAGGGGTCAATCGGCGCTTTTACTGCACGAGGCTTCATTGTCAATCATATTTGGAGATGTTCGGTTGTTCAGTTCAAACTATGTTTGGGGAGGGGGGGTTAGCTGTCCGCTGTTTTTAAACTCCTCCATCTCCTGTCGGTCTCCGTCGAGGAACCAGAGGCGCAGCAGAAGCTCAGAGCGTTTTGTGGGGAGTGTGTTCCCGTCATGAATGCGCTGATGCTGGCAGAGAGAGAGAGAGAGAGAGAGAGAGAGAGAATTTGGTGGGGGGAGGCTGCTGTGAGGAAATGATGTGTGCAACTGCTGTGTCAGCGACAGAAGAATGCTGATGCAAGGAGCATCTTAGCTCCCAGCGTGGACAACCAGACCTCCACACAGCTGGAGTGTGTGCTTACGCCGGTGTGGATGAACTGAGACCGTTCAGTTCTTTGAGAGTCAAAACGGTTTGATGATGTCTGAGGCCAAAACATCAGATGAATAGTAAAAAAAAAAAAAAAGGAAAAGAGAAACCACAAAATCCTGCAAATCCTTCACAGGCTCGTCAGATGTTGTCATCAAATAAAAGCACAAATTGTTTTAAGCGGAAATGTCTCTGCAGCTCTATACTAGAGCTCTGTCGATTTATCCGACTCGTGATAGCCTCAGTCAATGAAATGACCAGAAAGTGTGTGACAGGCATAACAGGAAAGTGCCTGAAGCGGCGGGATGTTCTGCTCGCTGGAGGTGTGAGGCCTCTCCTATAATTATCACCTCATCACTGAAGCAGAGGAAAAACTGGCCCCAGCAGGTTTTGGTCTGGGGTGGTGAGCAGCCCGACGGAGCGTGGCTGTGGTCGGGTGGTACGGGTTCGCCGCTGTCAGACACAGAAATTGCCCGTCCTATTTGCGTTCAGAGCAATTTGCAACGTTGGAATCAGACTTCACATCACTTGCCAGTAAGAACTTTCACACAACTTGGCTCGCGGCATCGTGCCCATGATGAGGCAGGGGAAGAAAAAAAAAAGAAAGAATGAATGAATGAACGCTGGAGAAGCCAACGTCAACTCGACGCTTTGTTTTCTTTAACATCCATTCTCGTAATTTAGAACCATACTGTACATTCTGAGTCAGGAAATAAAACACACACTGTGTACGTAGACTATTACAGGTCCGACAATACAAAATAGAACTACTCATGATGTATAAACACATGCTACGACTACGACTTTTTTTTTTAAACAAATGCTAAGTAGAAATGAACTATTCCCAGAAGTTCATGTCCACCCAATAGTCACCTGCACCAAATATTAATATAACCTTATAGTATCCACACCACCGACACAACGCTTTGGAAGTACAAATATATCATTTTCAACAGTTATTGACATAATTCAGCACGTTGCTCATTGTGTTTTTCTTCTGGATATACTGTCGCTGCATAATAAAATAAGAAATATATGTATACATATATATATATATAACACAGTGGTCTGTTGTGTCAGTTCCTTCACACTGAGCAAAATCAATTTTCCATCCCTGGGTGGGCTCAAACCCCCGACCTTTCGGTTAACCGCCAAGCACGCTAACCACTGCCCCACAGAGACGGTCCACTGCTAATCCTGTGGAGTCACACACACACACACATGCTGAAAAATGGCCTGATGTTGCCAAAGGTTCCTGCAGCCAAATGGGTCCAGAACACTAACAACATGTGACCATCCATTCTTTGTCCATCCATCATCAGCATTTCGTGGAAATCTAACGGAAATCCACTCCTAACTTTTCAAGTTATTTTGCTGACAGATCAACATCAGAACATTTTCACAATTTAAAAACTAAAAAAAATCCACAAGTATAAACAAGTGTTGATAAGATGATATATTTACTGAACTAAATGCTGTAACAAAAACAAAACTGTCATGAAAACGGAGGAAGAAAAACATCATTTGATTTTTAATTTCAACGAAGCTGCCTCAGCATCTAATGACCCTTGACCCCCCCCCATGGTCTCATCGCCCCGTTTTCATTCGGTTCCGTCGGAGCCAATCACTCATGCAGCGTGTTCGATCACACTGTCCGCCTGCTGTTCCACTTCTCTCTACTGACGTGGAGCTGTTGTTGTTGTTCTTATCCCCCAGGTGACTGTGTGAGTCCCATCAAACTGACGATGGTTGTGGTTGTACCTCCCAACCCCCCCACCATCACCACCACCCCCCCCCCCCACCACCACCACCACCTCTGTGCAAGGTCGCCTCGCCAACCATCTGCAGCTTTTATTCTGAAATTGTGTGTGTGTGTGTCATCAAACGGAGGTTTTCAGCTTTGTCTCATGTCATTTACCACACAAAGGACCTAGAGGACATAACGAGGAGCGGTTTGCCACCAGAGCCCTGTTGCTCATCAGCTCTTTGAATGAGGTCTTCAAAGAAACGGTGGCGAGCGAACAACAGACATGACGGAACGTTTCTGACCTGCTGCTCATGGGATCCATCAGGGATGGCTGTTACCACTAATGGTGCGTTCCCCAGACACGGAGAAACATGTGCCTGCGAGGGTCTGCTGGTTGGCTTTCTGATGACAGCGTGTCTGTGGTTCAGACCGTCTGGTCTCAGGCCCAAGCCGCAAGATTTAATCCCCAGTTTATTAACACTCATTTATTCTCTCCAGCTCCACGTCGCTGTGTGTCACTGTCGCCATCTATCGGATACACGAGTTCCGTTACCACGGAAAACCGTCCAGGCGTCATCAACTTCAGCACCACAGAGAAATCCAGGTTAAAATGTGCTCACATTTGACTGCATCTTTATTTTATTTCCCTGTATTTATAGATAAAACAACATACCCACATTGTAAGGAGAGAAAAAAAAAAAAAAAGGTGGTGAACTGCAAACGAATGCACATCAACGCTCATATTAGAATCCAAAAGAGAAAATGGGCCTTAAATCCTATAATCTGCCTCATCCATCACAGGGAGACTCTGTCAGGGAACAGAACCAAAACCTCTTCATGAGTACGAGTTCATCTTTATGCACGAGGACAGCGAACACACTCGTTATCAATCACGGACCACGATTGGCACCAGCACAACCGTCGTCTGACTGTCCGGTGGATTCAGAAGGAGGAGGAGGAGGAGGAGGAGGAGGAGGAGGAGGAGGGTTTGAAAAGTTTACAGCGTGAAGGATTTCACAGCGGGACATGTGTGAAGCTGTGTGGACTAAAAATAGGAGACGTGATGTTTTATTTATCAGACACACACACACACACACACACACACACACACACACACACACACACACACACGAGCACTCAGCAAGCACGCACTTCAGTCGAGTTTTTCACCACCTGATTCCACCACGTTATGTGTGTGTGTGTGTGTGTGTGTGTGTGTGTGTGTGTGTGTCCTTTAACAGACGCAGACACACTATCGGTGACCTCAATGGGCGCTAGCATCATGTCACAGTAAAAAAAAATAAAATAAAAAAAGAGAAAAAAAATATCTACACAGAGATTTGGATCCAAACTTTTTCCTCGGACTGAGAGAATCTTCAGGACCATTATGTGTTGCCAGACAGGGAGACACGTCCTCCCCGTGTGACGGACAAAAGACACCGGTCCCACTGAAAGGAAAGATTTAAATCACTTATATCAGAATCCTGCTCTCGTGCACGTCGCCACATTCTTGTTTGGTCAGCTGCCAAATGCCCGTCTTGTGCGCAGATGGTGGTCTCTGGGACTGGAGAGACGAGTGAGATAAACTCATTTTATGGGTAATGTCCCCACATGGCAGTGGTCCGAGATAAGGAAAGCAGGAAATAGTCCCAACAGAAATATGGCTCCAGGGGACGGTGAAAGGTTTTATCACAGGATCAGGGTGAATGGAACAACAAGAAAAATAAGGAGGAAAAACAGGCCTCTTGGGTTTTTGTACAGAAATAAAACTGCATCTTCCTCTGTGACCACATATCTGACTGTGACGTGTTTTCACATCCGGTTCAAAACACGATTCTACTGAGCAGCAGCAACAAACACACGTGGTACTCTGGTATAATTACGTATTTAAATGAGTAAGAAAGAAACATTCCACTGAAGCGCAGAGCTGGGCAGGTTTTCAGTGTCTGGGTGAGTCCCACCTGAAGAGGAGGACCCTTCACAGATCCACGCTGAACCGTCAGAAGTACGTTTGTTCAGAATCCATTTCATCAAGTTGGGGACAATCAACTAATCAATCCCTTCGGTGCCAAACCACACATCGCCTGAGAGAAGCTCCTGTCTCCTTGAGAAGGCAACATTCCTCTCCTTTAACTCTTGGAACCTTATCAAGACCGCGACCTCCCTCTGACCTCCACAAAGGGGACACACTCCCCACTTCATCACTCAGCATCACGCAGCGGTGCCACGCCAAACAATCCCATTAGCCAAAAGCCGGGGGGACGGCAGCGCTCTGCTCGTTTCCACGTCCCCCCCGCCCACTCGCTCCCACCACCCTGCACTCATGTGTCAGCATATGTGATGAACTCACTCAGCAGCGCTCAGCCTTTACTCAGAGGAAAGAGGCAGCACGATCACTCTGAGCAGCTCTTTACAACTCAGCTGTGATCAATTAATGACGGCCGACGGGACCCGGAGCAATATCCAGGAATATTAGTGATGCTGGGAGGAGGAGGAGGAGGAGGAGGAGGAGGAGGAGGAGGAGGAGGAGGAGAGCTCTCCGAGTGGGATAACAACCTATAAATTATCACTCACGAGAAAACCAACGGCACACGGGCGTCATCGTGTCGAAACACCTTCAAGTTTCAAGGCGACTGTGGTTGTCACAGGCAGGCGCTCGTCACTAGAAACGTCTCTGAAGAACAAACCAGACAAGTCACACCGCGATACAAACATCCGAGACGAGCAGACTCGACGGCGAGAAGAGTGAAGGGGGCGACGGCCCAGCAGGCGGGGGAGAAGTTACTCACTGCTCCGGTCACCTTTCCACCTCCAGCTTCCCTTGGACCTCCCTGAGCCGTCCCCCGGTGCACACGCGCCACTCAGCACCTCCGCCAGCAGCAGCAGCAGCAGCACCAGGGGCATCCTCCTGCCAGCCGTGGCCCCCTCCCCAGCTCTCATTGTGGCTGCAGCAGAGAATCAGACGCCGCAGAGAGCGGTGCCCTGCTCTCAGTCATGTCCCACAGTCTCCTGGAGCGTCACCCCCGGGCCCACTGGGGGGGACCCAGAGAGGGTCACACGCTCCTCAGTGCAGACTCCAGTGTTGTCTTTTGGAATCTTCGAGTGAAACACTGATGCTGTCTCCTTCCTCTCTCCCCCCAGGATGATATCTTGTGCAGCTCCGCCGGGGATGTTCACCCTCTTGAGGCGCAGAAGTTGTTCAGGTCACAGGATGGACGGGGACACGTAGGAGACCGGGCAGCAAAGTGAATGTGTGTCGAGAGGTGTGTGTGTGTGTGTGTGTGTGTGTGTGTGTGTGTGTGTGTGTGTGTGTGTGTGTGTGTGTGTGTGTGTG
>JBBMJM010136567.1:0-11962 GCA_037832705.1 Centriscus cristatus
GTTTGTTTATTTAATTGTAGCTGCAAATTGTACGATCATTCATTCATTCCTTCATTTTCTGCCACTTATTCTGTTATTGTGATCTCCAAATAATAAAATAAAAATAATATATAGATTGTATTATTTTTCATCTTAAAATAGCCTGCAAAAATGCTTTACATTTGTCAAGACTTTCAACCCTAGGTAGGCCAAGTATGGATAAATTTAAGAAAAGAAAAATATCTGAAGAAAACAGCATTTAATGATGCATGGGCAGATTCATTTGCATTTACCTCTGACGATGACGGGTTACCACACTATTTTGAAATTTTAAAGACATATTTATATATATACTAACATATTCATTTCAGATGTCAAAAAGTGTTTGCGGCTCCCAGTGTTGTGTTTTCCGTGGAAACCGGGTCGAAATGGCTCTTTGAGTATTAAAGGTTGCGACCCCTGTACTATACAGAGTAACACAATAAAAGTAGACGATGATACTGGAGCGTGCAACTCCGTAGATGACAATAAAATGTGTAGACATATGGAGAAATATTTCTGATTTCTGATTTGTGGCGTTATAGTTCATTTTTATTTCACTATTTCACCAAATTGTAATTGGTTTGCAAACAGTTCTGCAGTTATTTGCAAACGTATGCATTGATAAACAGGTCAAGAAAAGATAGTGTATGGTCAAAGTGCAAGGTTCAAAGATGTGCACAGCAGTGTTATCTGTGCTAGCGGTGCGTTCACTGAGCTGTTGTTTAAATGGGGCGTTCAGGTACATGGTAAAACTACATCAACTGGGCGCTGATTCAAATAAACATTTTATCACAGTATAATTGTATCATTCAGTCCATTGCGTATTGTTAACATGAACTGCAAAATCCAACTCATAATATGTCATTAAAGTGCAGCGGGTAATAAATAAAACTAGACATCTGCAAATGTCCCACAGTTGAACTTTGATCTGTCAAGGGTCTCTCAGACATGCTAACATGCTAGCAGAGCAGCTACGGCAACCGGCAGCAGCCGAACTCACGACCCGAAAACGCCGGAGCGCTTCGTGGACGGAAACTATCACAGTACCTTCAGTTTGTCAACGAGAATGTGCTTTGAGGTGGCTGTCCTTAATCCTCTTGCTGCAAGCTGGGATGCCATGGATGCCGCCATGTTGACACGAAAGAGCCAAAGACAGAGACGGACGTGTGGTGACGTGGAGACGCGCATCCGTATCAAGTGTTTCATTGGTCAAGGGGTCGGGAGGAGGCGGGGCTTAAATATTGAAGTCGTCGTCCAGCGCCAGCCTCTTTCAGCAGTGGGATGTGAACCTGTGTGATCAGAATGCTGCAGTGTGTCTGTCCTGAGGGGAAACTACGCAACGCGAGTCTGTAGTCGGATCAGCTCTTCAAATAACCACGTACACGTACATCATGAGTGACGCAGCAGTACAGCAGCACTACATAACATCAATAATGTGATAAACGATTCACGTTAAATTAAGTAGGACCCTTTTCGTTGTTGTTGTTTTTCTGCTCGAGATAGAGAGATACAGATAGATAGTGGATAATAAGGGGAGGTGTAGCTGTGACTAAATATTTCTATCTGTTCTAATTCATGTGTGTGAATTACTCTGTATTGGCGCTGGCGTTCATATACCGTAGGTACCGTGTGCCAGGGGGTTATTGGAATGTCATATGGCTGAGCTGTCTGAATGTGTACAGTGTCAAATGTCACAACAAGCCGTTCTTGTGTTGGTTTGTTGTTGGTAAATGACACATTAGGTCATATACAGAATAACAACAAACATAGATAAGGACATAGAGGGTTTGGTCTGTGAGTCAGTGACTTAGATCACCTGCAGGCTGCAACGACCTCAATGTTGTCTAATGTTAATGTCAAGAATTTCAAACTTTTTTTTTTTTTTTAGTATTACGTTTTATGAATTTACAGTTTTTTAGCCACTTCAGCAACTCTTAGTTTAACATTTCTACCTCTTGAGTTTTGAAAGCAAACTATTTCAGTTGATTCAGCAATGCAGTTCTACTTTTAGCTTCAAATTTACACTTTGACTTCATCTTGTCAGTTTTTACTACTGCCATATTTCCCATCATTTCCAACATTAGCAAAGTGAATTCACACTTTTCCCAGAATTTCAGGTCATGCATCATTATCATTTTCTACTATTTAGAATATTCAAATTGAGGCAAGACTTCCAACTTTTCATCCAGCAATTAATCTGCTTTTTCAGCCATTTTTAGCTTTAACAGATTTCCTTCCGCCAACATCATTTACATTCCACATCTACATGGAAGCATATCTTAGCTTAGAATGAAACTACATTGGTGACATTAGTGGCTGTTGATACTGTGATCTCAAAATGTGTCACTGCACCTTTTTGACACTCCGAGCAATACCTGCAGAGTCTGATATCGACCAAATGTGGTTAGTAAGACTGCAATGTTGTTCTATGAAATCTTGGGGTTGTGTTTTTCTGTGGGGTTTTTTTGTGTGCAGAATGAGCGGGAGTAAACCTTTAGGTCCCCGACTTTTGACACCATTAACTCATTATATCCAATGCGAATTAGTAAGAGAAAAAGAAATTGTGCAGTTTAACCATATAACAAAGATGCCAGTTGCTCTTAGAACCTTTATAGTATGGATAAATATGGATTTTATTCATCTTGGCTGATCCATCTCTATCTGTGAGCTGGACAACCCATCACATGCTCTTGGAGCTATTCGAGGGAAATCCAGTTCAAATGTGTAGGACGTATGAGCTGTTTGAGTCTGCGCTCCAGAGCCTTGTTACACGGCACAACTGGAGGGGTCGGAGAGGGCAAACTGATTGTAAATAGAAGTGATTATGACAGAGGGCGAAGAAAAGCATCCAGTGTAAGCAGGCTCAGGAGGAGGAGAGGAGACAGAGGAGAGGATGATGAACAACCACAAGCAAAGCATCGTATTCTGAAGCTCCACTGTGAAATCTTTAAAATGTGCAAATCTGAATCACTTGTCAACAGGGAATATCTCTCATGTTTATTTGATTTTTTTTCTCTCTCTCTCTCTCTGAAGCCGTCGCCTCTTGACAGAGTTTTTGATGGTCAGCGATTCCATCTACACATTTTGGTTCCTGGCCAAGCAGATGATTTACTTTGCTGCATTTTCAAGCACTATTCCAGCTCTTCTTTGTCTCACCAGGAATATTTTTTCCTCTCATGAAAATTTACATTCAGAAAATCCCCCAGAATATCAATTGCCCTTACTAATACAATTCATGTATTCTTGTTCGGAATGTGGTCCATTGTTGTAGAATAAAAGTGGGGTTTTTTGTCTCAAGTGATCACAATCATGCAGTTATGCATTGCATTTATCTATAATATAAAATGTTAACATCACATACGGTTTTGCATATTTTCAGAAATAATAACTGAAATGAACAATGAATTAATATGAATAAATGTATATACAAATAAAAAAATGTATGTATGAAATCAATATGATTAAATTAAACTCACCAAGTCATACTGATTTGAGGATGTATCAGACTTTTGACTTGTGATGCACTGAAATTTGATGGTGTATTTGTGTGTTGTGTGTTACTTATTCTGACTAATATTGATTTTCTCATAGGATTGCGTGCTCTTGCGTGTTCTCTACTTGGATGTGCACTGACTGATTAAAAACATGAAAAACCTGAACGCTAATTAATTGATTTTCCGACTTAAATTTATGAAAAGGTGCTGATTTTATTAATATTAAGGTTCTTTTTTTGACAGTTTTAGTAGCACGGTGGGCAATTAGTTTTAAAATTGCTCTAGTGTTTTTGTCTGCCTGGAGGAAATGAGCAAATGTGGAGGGAGAGTGACCAATTTGCAGTGTCCCCCAACAATCCAGAATTAGTTTCCACTTAGCAAACTGTCAGGGAGCCCGTCACAATGACCTCACACTTAAATATCAGTGGGTGTTCAGTTAACAGCCCACAGGTCTCACAGCGAGGAGCTCTGAAAGCTCTGTCTCGTCTTTACTGGTGGCAGGTGTCTTTCCTTGTTTGTCCTCCTTACCCACACACCTTCACTGTCCCCACATTGTATATTCCAGCTTTATTCCCAAACTGGTTTAATTCCTTTTTTTGTCTCATCATCAGTCTACACACATCCTGACAAAGAAATGTTTGTGTTAAAAATAAAAGACAAAATTGACATCAAACCTAACTAAATCTGGGACGTGGAAGAGGTGTGCAACTGTGTTTATTTGTCTATTAATCAAATTGTTCCAAAAGGGAAAATTATCAGCGCTGTCACTTCAAGTCAGTCGGACATGAAAACCTTTGCCACTAGTCACATGAAATGCCTGACCGGACAGACACATCACAAATCCACAATCGTTAAATCCCAGACAGACCCGTCATTCCGATGACCCTGCCTCTGGTTGCATGTAGATAGGTCTAACACTTCCAATTCAAATGGCACTGGCTGGTAGGAGTGAGTCCGCCGTGAATATATGGATGTTAGGCTACGGGTGCAGTTTTAAAAGAACCTATCAAGCTTTGTAACAGTGCCTTCATCCTGAACAAAGCTGGAGTTTTATTGTATGTTCACATACATATTAATGTGGCTTTGGCGAGCCTGAGAGCAGCTTTGTTTGTTACCCACCAAATGAGTGAGCAAGATTGGGAATTAATGCACTTGACTGCTGAGTCAACAAGGAACAAATCTAGCAGCTTAGTCACAAAAAAAACAAGATCCACACATCCTGTCTTTGAAAATGACATTATTTGTCATCATCACACCTATGTAAGTGTTTCGATTCTCCTCGTCCCTCCACCCCCTCCTCCCAAAGACTCTGGACAGATTACGTACGACACAGTAAACATTTTAACTTTCTGACAAGTCATACCTCGACACCACCCACACTAACTTCCACATGGCTGCACAAATATAACACAAGAAGAGCAAGTCTTGGTTCATGTCTGTTCTGAATGTCAGAGCAAGAGAAGGGTGGATCAATACGGCGACAAGAGCTGCCACATCTTAGCGACGTGTCTTTCCCCAGCTGACTGTCAGCCACACCCAGCTGGAGCCCTCTGCTTATGTGCTGTGGAATAACATAGTTGGTCTCTGCGTTTGGAGGCGGGTACATCAAACGGAGCGTGTGAAGTGTTGGCTCCTCCAGTGTGGGAGGTTCCTTCAGGTTGTGCAGCAGTTCCCTGGATGGAAATAACCTGTTTGTATCAAAGCAAGGGAGACATTTTATGAGGATGTATGAGGAGCAGTGACAGAGGTGATTGATTTGTTTATCCCGTATGTGAGTGGATGCATGAAAGATCATTGGTGGGCTCCAAACCTCTACACAGCAGAAGTACCATACAAATCATATGCATTTGGGGGAGTGTGGTGTATGTGTGTGTGTGTGTGTGTGTATGGTGGTGCGCAGCAGGAAGGGTGGTGGCGGGGGGGTGGTGGCTTGTCATGTGTTCCCCACAAACGCTAACACACGTCGACAGGATGAAGTAATGACAACTGAAGTGATGCCTTGAACAGACGGCTCTGTTTCATTTCAGGTGTCGGTATCCCATGCAGCACGGCTCGCTGTGCTGCTCAGGATGTTTACAACGCAGCCAAAAACATCCGACATCCGACCACACCCACCATATTCCAATGGCACGAGAGAAACTCAAGACAACCTTCAGGTGAGTGCAGTTGCAGGGGACTGTTGGGAACGTGCCCATGTGTGTCTCCCCGGAGGAGAGATTTTAAGTTTGGGGTTTACTCCTGTAGCCATACTGACCCCAGTCAGTGGGGGTGTTTTCTTCTGCCTCTGCACCTGTTGTGGTGGTCCTCACACCTACTGTCTTAGACTCTGCCATTGAAGCGGAGGAGGTGGGAGGCGAGTCCCGTCATCTGGCCTCTACCCTTGGACTTGTTCAGGCTTGGGTGAACCTGCCAGGAGTTCACGACTCCCACCGCCATGGCTCTAGGGGTCCAATGGGACGTGCAAAGTGCCTCACTACGTTCAGGTGCTGACCCTTTGGGAAACACACCACACACGCACAGACATGCACACATGCCACTCAGAAGCACCGTGGCAAAGCCAGTGGAATCTAGGAAAATGTTTAGATGTGTAAATGAGAGCGCGTACAGAGCTAGATACGCCCGGCCACACACACTCGGCCGCTCTCATCATCAAAGAGGGACCGAGTCAAGCTCTAAATCTCCCAGCTCATCTCATTGTTCTCACAAACCTTTTGCATTTTGAAATCTGTCTTGCCCGAGACCTCGAGGAAGCAGCAGGGTGTCTCGCATCTGTTTCTCTCTCAAAGAGATGTCTTTACATAGGCACTGGTCAGTGGACTGAGGGTCTTTGAAACATCAAGTAAACATGATTGTGTCACATAACACGGCAGACATGCTTTGTGAGCGCTCTGATGACTCTCCCCAGTGAAGAGATGCTCACCATCACAGGAAAAGCATGAAAAATTAATGCTGGTGGGATGCTAGGAAATGTCAATAGAGAAATCAAAGCAATCAGGATGGTGCTGAGGGGGATATTGGTGTGATAAATCATGTTGTTCCTGACGGAGGTCATAGAGGTGGGAGGAGGCAGTGGAGGAGGGGGAGGAGGAGGAGGAGGAGGTAGGCAGGGTGGGAAGAGCTTTGCACATGGCAAGGTGCAGGCTGTTTTGTCACTCTTCAGGAAATGGATCGTAGACACACTTTATTCAAGGGTGTGATTCAGAGTGTGACTGCAAAAGTCACACTCTGAACTCATTTGTGACACAGTGACTCTGTTGCTCTCTCTCTCATTTCTTTGATTTAAGACGTGTGTTCTTTCTCTCTCTTGGAAAAGCAGTGACAGAAACACCCAGAGGATCAAGGTTACCCACACATGACATCATTGCTGACCAGAAAAGCTCCTCTGCGGTTGGATCACTGATGGATGACCTTTTTTTAAAGTGGCTCTCAGGGTGGGATGATTTGCACTTTTCATCGAGTTTTTTTTTTTTTTTTTCTGTTGTGTTTTGTCACACAGTCCTGATGATTGAACGTCTTTGGTTTCATCGCATTATAAAGCTCGGAATAACATTTGGTTGTTTACATTACTGCCCTATCCGATTCCAGACCGGAGTATTACTTAAATGATGCAACGACCGCAAACAGATGAGAATGTCATCTTAATAGCGAATACCTACAGTTCAATCTCCCCAGGTACTGTAGCTCCTCCCCCCTCGACCGGCTGATGAATCACTACAGCACAGTAACACATGTGGATGCATGAAAGAGAAGGGGGGAGTTATCTGTAGCTCCATTAACCTTGTTTGTGTAGAGACACCTCCACTATCCTAAGCCCACGTTGCTCGGGGAACCTCGAGGGACCCTCCACTAATTAACCTTGTGGAGACTCTTGGAAGAGTGAGGCTGGGGCCAGAATAATAAGGAGGCCTTTGCCAGGCCATTAGCAGGGAGATTAACACATCCAACTTTCAAGTAGCTTTTTGACGCAAAACCAATATTTGTCTGTACTGGCTTGGTCCGGGGTGTGACACAACTTAATTCTAAGTGACACATGCGTTTTTGCCCCCTGATACAGATCAGCTATCACATTTTTCTTCATATTTCTTGATGACAAGCGCTTTTTACATGAGCAGCAGGTCAGTCGTGGGTTGTGGTACACCGCCATGGAACAGATTGTAATCGTCAGAAGGTTGTATAATGAAATTAGAGCACTGCACCTGCTGGAGCAAATACAAAAAATGCAAAACAAAGGAAAAAATGAGTATAATATTAAACTAATAACTAATAAAAATATAAATGAAATAAAACAGTCTACAATGACATACAGGTATTCAAAAACAAACAAAAGAACTTGCATTCAATAATTGCACTAAGTCATCAAAATTGGTGATTAGGTATAACCCTTAATATTTTAAATGAGCTTAAATAGAATTAAATTAAAATTAATTAATCTAAATTAATCTTATCTCAAAATATGTAAGAGTACCAATATAAAAACTGAAAAGGAGAAATAGCAATACATTTAAAAAAGAGAGAAAACAGCCTGAAAAACACATTTCATCCATTTATCTTCTGGTTACAGGTCACGGTTGTTCTGGAGTCGATTCCGACCATCAACGGGGAACATCTGGGCACAACGTGGACGAGTCACCGACTCATCACAAGGCCACATGGGGGTAAGAGACAACCATTCAGCACACACCTACGGGCAGGTTAGGTTAACCAATTAATTTCAGGATGCTTTTGGAGGTGGGAGAAAGCTGGAGTACCCAGAGAGACTCGATGAAGACAGGGGCAGAGCCTGAAAACTCCACATAGAAAGAGCGCAGGCCAGCCACCGAACCTGGGACCTTCTTGCTGTGAGGGAACAATGCTGTTCCCTGAAGAATATAGTTAACATTAGATTAATAAATCAATCTGGTTGGCCTGCAGGAGAATGATGAAATAAAACGTCCATGGGAAAACGGGTTGTGTTTCTTGCCTCTGTCTTGGTTTTCCACTGCAAAACAAGGTCCATTAGGGCAGTAAATACATATTTTCCATGTATGTTTCGATTTCTATGTATGACTTTCTCCACCCCATTGTCTTTAAATGTTTTATGTTCAAACAGATGTATTACATTTACACTTTATATAGCACCGTGTGTTTGTGTTCTGATTATACTGTACGTTAGGAAACGAAACGCAGTCCTCTGAGTCTGACAGCAACGTTATATCCAGTGTGTCGCACAATAACAGCAATCTATCCTACCACAGCATTTACAGACAAGAACAACAACATTGTCAGTCTAATACAAGACCAACACACACGTAAGAAAATTACTCACATCACACCTACAAGCAATTCACATTCATTAATCTCCCTGACCTGTACCTGGACTGTGGGAGCTGTGGGAGGAAAACAGTGTTTGACAGGCTTGTTCTTATTCTACATGTCTATATGTATGTCTGAAAACGTCAGAAAAAGATCTGTGCTCAGATACTTTTGTTCATGTCTTACCTCTGACATGTAATGTCTCTCTTCCGTGTTTTATGTGGGTAATGAACGGAGTGCACACACAGACAGAGTCTGACTGAACATCATCACTGCCAGCACATGCCTCTGATGTCACAGAATTCACAGAAGACGTAATGTGTGTGCGCACGCTGCCGTACCACAGACTGTATGACCGTGAACTGATATAAAAACTGTTTCCTCTGCGTGTCCACCACAGCATATTTCTTTTCTTTTAACATTCTTGGATGTTCAATTTGTTCTGCTGTTTGAGTGGCAGTCGCCATCCTGGTCCACGCCGTTCCCGGTAATGATGCTGATTCATGTGTAACATGCAACTTACCTGCTTCATTAGACGCTGTCCTCTGCAGGCAACTTTTACACACAGTTGACTTCCTGCAACACGGATGTATGGAGACATTATAGAGTGAGGCTGCACTCTGGAGTGTGTGTTCTCTCGCATAACTGTTCTGTGTTTTTGGTCATACCATGCATGAATCATAAAGTGTTCTTCAGTAACTTGTCTGTGAGGTCATAAAACCTTAAACCACGTTGAAAATCCACAGAAAGCCCAAAAACTCCAAGAAATCACTTTGGCACTTCAAAAGAAAAGGGCATAATGCATTTGAATATCTTTTATAACTCCCCCATGACATTTTTTATTCAATCTCCAACTAAAGGTAGAGCGATGTCAGATCTGAAAGGTGACTTGTGGTTATTCATACTTCAATAGGAGCAGCGGTGGAGGGGTTGAGGCGGAAAGCTGTAAAAAAATGATCACCACTTGACCCCTCATTGATTTGGACGTCTTTTTATTGTGTAATGCGGCACTGTGAATTCCTGGCGAAGTATTGTCACTCTGTGCAGCGGGGCGACAGCATGGCGCTCAAAGACCTTCTGGACTTCATGCATAATGCTCTTTGTGTTTCCGGGGAAGGATGGACGGGTGACAGGGGAGACCGAGACCCCTCCAGAATGTCCAATGGCTTCAGGACACATTACTTGACTCTCTGTCTCTCTTTTTCATTTTCTTGGAAACAACCAACATCACGTGGCTGTTTATCTGTGTGGAACGAGAACTAAGAACTGTGCTTCCCGAGTATGTCTGCTGGTATTTACCCTTCCATCTCTGTCCAATCAACCACTGTTATGTTTGGTTTTTAATGATATATTCTATCTCTGCTCAGTATCTCCATGTGACTGATTCAAGTCAAACGAGTCAAACAAATCGTTGTTGAGGTTCATTACGACCAGCAGGCTTACACACTTCTGCACCTTTACATCTGTACAAGGTGATTCTTGGTCTGCTCCCAAAACTTTGTTGCGTTCTTATCAAGCAGAACGATACCAGACATTACTCTCTGTCTTCCCAGGTCTAATTTATGTTCTCTGTTCTGAATGCTCCAACAGATTTTTTTTTTTTTAGGAGGTTTTGTACCCTCGGCCTCAAAGACAGACAGTGAAGCAGACATGTTATTACTTATTGACTCAACTTATATGGCTGTATTTTAAATGATGTGTTGGATGTTTTCTCTCCATGTTGTTGTTGATAACTGTGTTTTTTTATGACTGCTGCCACTGTCTAGGCCAAGTCACACTTGAAAACAAACTTTTTTCAGACCATCCCATCAGCTTCGTTGCACTACTTCTTTCACCGTCACAGTACAGTACTTGTACGGTACGCAGACAGTGGTTTAAACATGTCATGTGTTCGGTTGAGGTTAATATATAACTGCCGCCCCCAATGTTCCCCAGGAGGGAGCCCTGAGGGCAGTAGCAGTAGTATAACTACAGATGTATACATCCAGCATTGCCCCCTGCACACACTTTCTCAAAGCCTGAGACTCCCTGTAGAGTTCTGCAATGCTCTCAGATATCCAGGTCAGCCACCAGCCACAATCGCGCCATACAAGTGCATGAGTAGAGATAAGTGAAACATAAATCAGGATAGCTCGAGAGAGAAACGGGCCCCTGGCGTAATGCACAACGATTATGAACTCAAATGTGTGCTCTTTTCAATAAAAAAATGAAATATGATCTCGAGTGTGGAGAGCTGACAGACAGTTACAAGAACAAGAGGTAGTTCGCGGAGGTTAGGGCACAGTCACAGAACCTGAGAGAACTTTTCTCAGAGTACCACTACACAAGTGGTAAAGCACACCCAGAGTCATCATACTGCAGTGACCATGGGTGAAATGAATCTCTTTTGAAATGTAGAATACACTCTGAATGGGGGCAAAAAGATGCCCATGTAGGCTCGTACCTTTAGAAATATACATGGAAATACTTAATCATACCAATGACTGCCTCACCTCAGCCTGCTGGAGCCTGACAACCTGCTCAGGGTCTGAAGATTGTCCCTATTATTTGTATGCTGTATTGGCCTGTGTAAAACGCACAGAGATGGAAGTGGGACAGAATGTTCACTGAACACTGAATCACTGGACTTGGAATGGCAGGATAGCGACACAAGTGACAGATGTGTTGTTTTACACTGCAAGCAGTTGGAAACACATACATACATCACCCCGTATTATTTCTGAGTGCACATGAACCAGTTAGAAACATCATGGAGTGAAGCATCACAACAACCCGAGTTCAAGCCACAGTGCTTCTATGTTTAGCTGCAGCACATGCAATTAGCGGGAGGTCAGCGAGTGATTCCACACTGAGGTGGCACACTGACTCATCCTGGTGTATCCGTGCCGACCATGAACACTTTCCATCCCAACATTAACCGCCACTTTGGATTTTGTCTGTGAAATCTGACAGGGTGCAGTCAAAGGGGTCGTACAACAGGGAAATGACAAGAATGAAATCAATCTGCACCAACCCGCATGACTTGAATCGATTCGTTCTGAAAGTTAAATTACACTCTGTCTGTGTTCTTGCGAGCTTGTTTTATATCTGATGATGAGAGGTTGTACCCCCCCCCCCCTCCAAAAAAAAAAAAAAAAAGTTGTGTAACTGTAGTG
>JBBMJM010136586.1:0-24123 GCA_037832705.1 Centriscus cristatus
TTATCTAAATATAATGATAATATTGTACATATTTTCATACAAGTATTATATACTGCATTCAGTGGCTGGCACTGAGCACTCACAAAGCATGTACCTGTTCAAAAGATATGATTTAGTCAATGACAGTTGACTAAATGTTTTGGGGTTTTTAATCAAAACTAACTCCGTAAAATGACTGTCTTAAAAGCTTAAAAATAATGTCCTTTAAAATACAGCGCTCAGATGATACATCTCTATCAATGAATCATTTACCAGCTGCTTCCACTCAATCATTACATGAACACAAGTACCTTCATCAGTGTAATTTCAATACAGTTGTCTGGAAGCTATACATATATGACCTTTGCTTACCAAATGAGAACATAACACAAATCTTCTACTACTTTTACGTCTATTACTTCAACATTTAACCAATCAACACCAGTAAGCAACGCCTCCTGCCTGTGAGACAGAGTTCGGGGCTGCGAACACTGAGTTACTGAAGGCAAAAGACAACGGGGTTAGCAACAGTAGCCCGTGAGCTAGCTATACTAGCTATGACATCTTGCACCCGCTGACTAAATCGGGTAACAGCTAGCTTGCCTGCTAAACAGAAAAGGAACAAATGGTAAGATGTCGTGTTCGTCATTTAGCGGCGATTTGAACTGCTCTGCTAAGTCAATTGTTTATGTGGTAGCGTGTTGGCATGCTTCATCGCTAACTCAGTTGCCCGACTACGCTGCTATGTGGCTACTCGGCTAGTAAGCAAGTAGCTACCTCTTAAGCTAACGTCAAAATTGCAGTCGTTTATTTACAAGGGACATGTAAAGACATTGCTTGTTAGAAAACTGCGAATACAAGTTCGTGTCCGTGTTCATGAGATATGTATATTGAAACGTGTGACAAAGGAAGCGTTGCAGAATAGCAAACACTCATTCTGTGTAGTTTGCTAGCAAGAGCTAAAGTTAGCTTGAAGAACATTTCCCAGCTGACTGAAGTTACTCCACGCGTTGTCAGACAACGTGATGATTTTCATAAGCTGTGTACATTGTGTCGATACAAAGAGAAGATGATGAGCTAACACTGATAATGTGCCAACAGGTTTATGAGAAGTTGCAGCCATGGGTGACATGAAAACCCCAGATTTTGATGATCTTCTAGCTGCATTTGACATCCCAGATGCCACAGGTTTGGATGCCAAAGAGCCCATCCAGGAGGGTCATGCAGAGGCAGAGATTCAGTTAAAACATACAGAGATATGTGTTGAGGACAGTTTATTGAGCAGTCAAGCTGTCACACCAGCAGGTATTCCTGCTGTCAGTGTCATTGTAAAAAACACCAACTGCCAGGAGTCAGTGGAAGGTTTTGGTGATGGACTTCAATCAGGAGAAGCATTGCAAAATGGATTTAACACAGGGACTTCCATTGATTCTGGGGAAGCAACTGACGCTGGTTTCACCAACTCTTACGTATCTGCTTTGAATGAGGAGAGTTCAAGGGAGTTTCTGGGAAAGGCACCCATTCAGCACAAACCTGACGCAACGCCAATCTTCTCCCAGTCACTATCTAGGTTGAGTCCTGTCTCTAGTCCGGAGTCGGAAGACATTCAGTCTAGAAGATATGAAATGCCTCAGATACCCAGCTTCCCAGAAGCTTCTGTTTTGGTGGAAACTTTAGTCCCAGACAATCCCAAAAAACTAGACCTGAGCATGTTTGATGAAAGCCCAAAAGAAATGCTCAATAGTTCTCAGAGGAGTAGAGCAGAAAGTATTAGAAGCGAGGAGCTATCTGACAGTCATGTCAGTAAGCAAAAAGATACAGCATCAAGAGTATACGCTGTCCCTACTTTGCTAAGCAGTAACCAGAACTGGACTGACACCAGCCGCAATTCAGGAATGACAAGAGAATGTCCCAACTCTTCTCCACAGTTCAAATCTCAAACATCTAAACTGTCCTCTTGCCTCGAGGCTCTCGTGGCTCTGAATGCCAGAAAAGATCCCAACGAACAGACTAACTCCAGAGAGTCATCAATAATCCAGAATGACTGCATGAAATACAGCCCCAAGGTGCCAATATCCCCACGAAGTCCCAGAAGTCCCCTTGAAGCCGTCAAACGACTGATGAAACCATCTGACAGCCCCGTAAGCATCTGCAGTGATAGCAGTGGCAAAGCATCGCCTGCTGTGACATCAGGGTCACCCCCTGCCATTCCGAGGGTCAGAATTAAAACCATCAAAACAACATCTGGGCAGATCAAGCGAACTGTCACCAGTGTGCTGCCTGATTCCGAAACTGATGAAGTTCATTCGACATATGAATCCTCACCATCACAGAGTATGATGAGTGAAGATTCCTACTCGAATTTGTCTCCTCATCGGTCTCAGACTGCATCTGTCGAGAGCATTGTTGGATTTCAGGCTAAACGAATTCCAGTTAGCATGTCCTCACCAAAAGTCTTGCACAATAAATCGGAGGAAAACTTCAAAAGGTCAAGTAAAATGGAGTCCGCAACAGTCTTCCCCAACACCAGTGGTGCTGCCAAGAGATCAGTTGCACGTCAGAGACAGAAACCAAAGAGAACATCTGTCACAGGGCAAACCCCAAACTTCCTTCCCAAAGCAATGCACTTAGCTAGTCTGAACCTTGTCCCCCACAGTGTCGCTGCCTCTGTAGCTTCACGGTCGACATCTCATCAACAGCACGCCATCTCCTCGCCTGTATACAGCACTGTCCCGTTGGTACATCAGGTTAAAACTGCAAACTCCCATCCATGCACGTCCGTTCCTAACACAGCAGCAGGAACCCTCAACAGACTATTAAACAACGCCAACCCTGTGCCTACATATGTACCCAACCTGACTCCCCCGCCAGAGAGCGATATCAAGCTTCCACCCCGAGGATACTGCTGCCTCGAGTGCGGGGACTCATTTGGAGTTGAGAGGAGTCTCATGTATCATTACAGCAGGAGGAGTGTTCACATCGAAGTCGGATGCACTCACTGCGCAAAGACGATAGTGTTCTTCAACAAATGCGCCTTGTTGGCACATGCGCGGGAGCACAAGAGCAGTGGCATGGTGATGCAGTGCACGCAGCTCCACATGAAACCCATTGCAGAGGAACACATGTTTGCACCTTTGAGTGCTGATCCTGTCAGATTGGACTCGCCGTCACACTCAAAAGACAAAAACCAACCCGTCATGCCGCTCTATCCAGACAGCATCGTCCGCCATCGACTCCGTTGTCTGGAGTGTAACAAGCAGTTAGCTGACTACACAGCTCTTGCTGGCCATTACCAGAGTCCGTCAGAGGATGTGAAAGGATTGGTGAGTAGATGTCTCACTGGAAAACGGTACTGTTCTTGTCGTCAACTAGTCCCACGCACAGTCTAACCCGTGTTCATGTGAGGTCCAGTCCAGACCAAAGATTCTATGAACAGTGTCGGTGGTCTGAACCACCGGTCCAGTTGCACCTCAGCGCTGGAGGTTCCTGATGATTCTACCTGTTCCATCGTAGATAATGGTCCAGACCATCGCTAACCTATCAGCTGTGAGGTAGCTTGGGGACATGTCCACCTCCAGACATGCAAACTTTTGAATGGAGATCATGGACTATGTGTTGATAAATCCTTTTAAAGCAAGTTGTGGAAATGTTTGGAGAAAGAAGAGTTGAGTTCTCTGGTGGGTTTGTTGTGCCGTTCTGCTTTACGGCATGTTGCTGTGGAAACTACTGAGGTCGCAATGAACAGTCACAGCTCGGTGCCTCTGTGAACTGGACTGTTGCTGGAACATTCCGTTGCAAGTGGACGCACGCAGCTGCAAGTTGCAAGTTGCTGTGCCTGGAATCTTTGGTCTGGACTGGACTTAAGGTTGAATTCATGGGGGATTTGATCAACTATCCAAAGCAGTGGGTTCAAACATAACTTAACGATGTCGTTGGGTTGTCCAATCCACTCCGCAGGTGAAACTAGTTACCAGTTGATTTGATCTTCTGGGATTTCTTGATTGAGATTATCACCAAGCTACATTGCTCATGTTTTATATTTCTATAGTATTAAACTATTTGTATGTTTTTTTTCCCCCCAACAGATATGTAAGGTTTGTTCCATGCTGCTGCCCAACAAGTGCAGCTTCAGAGCACATCAACGCATTCATGCACACAAGTCCCCCTACTGCTGTCCTGAGTGCGGTGCCCTCAGTCGTTCCACAGACATACAGAAGCACGTCAGGGAAAACTGTCTGCACTATGCTCGCAAAGCTTGGTACAAGTAAGTGGTCATGCATGAGAAGCAGACATTAACAGCATCCCCAGCGATGCACTTGTGCTAGCATACTTTTGGAGTACCGTAATTACACAGCTATTTGCATTCCGAAAACGTTGACTGCACGGTTCCTGAAGCAGCACTCAGTTCCCCTACCTGCTGTGAAGGAGGAGCTAGTAGAAGGACAAAACGTCCATCAGTTCCTGAAAGTTGATAGTTGGTGCGATTACGGTAATGATTCACTGGCTGCCAGCAGCAGAGCAATGTTGGCTGTTGTCAACCTGCAGGAACCAATGGACATTTTCACCTTTTCTTAGCTCCTTCTTTACACCAGGTAGGAGAACAGAGCAGCATTTCTCAGCATTCAGGAACTGTTCAATGTTTTCTGATACAATACGGTTCTGATTAATGTGGGCTGGTGTGAATATACTGGCAGCGATACGGTCAGTGTTAAAGGGTTAATAAATGACACACGGTGCAGCATAACAGGAACTTTTTCTTCTCCAGGTGTCTTCACTGTGAAATGGTTTTCAAGACCTTTCAAGGACAGAAGACTCATGTAGAAGAGAAACATTGTGAGGTCTTGTACAGGTGCTCCATCTGTCCCGTTGCCTTCAAGACCTCTGAGAGCTGTGAAGCTCATTCCAGGAGTAAACACACCACGGGCATGTTATCCCCCCAGTAAGTAAGGACCTGACTGTCGGCAAACGTCAGCCTTCTGTTGTTTTTAATCAAATGTATCTGTGTCTACAGGTTAGCCTTTAAGTGTTCTTGCGGGACAATTTTCAAGAAAAGGCTGCTCCTCTTCCAACATTTCCATCAGGAAGCCAGCAAGCGCGTTGTGTGTGTATTCAAATGTCCAGAATGTAACTCTGTGTTTTCACAAAAGCAGCTGTTGGTGCAACATTTCAAGGTTAGCCCCTCCTCTTCCTGTTTTTATGCACAGAGATTGATTTGTCTTGTCCTTTACATTTTCCCTGGAAGCGTCTGATGTTGGACAATTAACATTTGAGAATTAGGCCACATGGAATCGTGTTCAGGTGAATCTGAAGTCTTCTTCATCACACTGTCAGTGTTACAATACCACCTACAGGCCGGGTGTATGTACTACAGCATGTTCACTGGGTTTGTGTGGATTTCAGGAGACTATTCCCTGTGGACAGAACACGGCTTTAAAACTATTCCTGTCCCGTCTCTGTGTTAAATTGAAACCCCTACATCTCTGAACTATATTTCTCATCGTTTTAAAGCATACAACGGACAGACACAAAGCAATTCTTGCCATAATTCTGGACGGTACAGTTGAACCATATTGGCAACAGAAATCGGTTGCAGAAAATGGCAGTGGGTTCACTGGTTGTTTGTTGTAGAGCGTACACGGAGGAGATGTGAGACCAGAGGAAGAGAAGAACAGAAAAGGAACCGACAAGAGCAAACGGCAGCAGGATGCTCAGTCCACCCAACAACACACGGGCCTGGTTAAACGCGCAGACGGTCCCAGAAAGAAGACAGAACGTGACCGCAGCACTCGAGTGAAACCCACCGGCTGGACCTGTGGAGAATGTCTTCAGTGGTTTCCTGAACGGGACCTGTATGTTTCCCACATGAAGCGCAACCATGGAAAGGTGAGTCATCTGTTACCTTTAACGACGTCTTTTTCATGGCGACACATACAGGTGTGCTCGTACTTGTTCTTGTTTCCACAATGTGCACTCTTGACGCCTGATGTGACCCGATCATGCAGGTCATCCATAGTCAAACCCCCCTTCCACCAAGCTCACGAGCAGTCTGTATTTTCTTTCTGTTCTTGTCCTGATTGATGAACGTTGCTGTTTTGGTTCAGTTTCCTATTTTTCTCTGCGTTATATACGTTTATTTCATTTCACTATTGGCCAGATGCTCCTTCTCTGTTCATCGAGCTCACATCACCATGTTTTCAGTTTCTCTTTTTCATTCCTGCAGTCAATGAAGCGGTATCCCTGTCGACATTGTGAACAGTCGTTCAACTCTACAACCAGTTTAAAAAGACATATTCGCAGTGATCATGATGGAAGAAAGAGAATTTACTCCTGTTGGTAAGCGGTTTGCTTTTTTTTTAAGCCGTGAATCATTAAATTCCACCCGTGCTTGCCTCATTTATGTATTGATTTCTACCTGAAAGGTACTGCACAGATACCAAGACCATATTTACGACCAGTGTCACGTTGAAGAACCACATCAGTCTTATGCATGGAATCAAAAACCCTGACCTCAGCCAAATGCCAAAAACCTCCTTCCAGGAATACAGAAAGGTTTTGGGCAAGGTAATACTTTTAATTTCATTTTGAAAAATGAAACGAACCTGCTGGCAGGAGTAACTCTAACCCCGGATTTACAACGGAGGAGTCTGTGTTGTGTCATTGTAGTCACCAGCAGCGCGGGTGTCTGAAGTGACTTCTACAGACGTTTCAGACTGGAAGTTCAACATAACACACAGCGAATGTTATTTATTTTGAAAACAAAACACCGAGTGCTCTGTCTGTGCTGATGAAGAACATCAAACAGGAGAAAAGGACTCTTGTCCTGCTTGTTCTTTCCATACACAGTTTGTCGTGCTTCTTGCTCTACTTTTCGGCTGATTACGCTCCAGGTGTGAATCGGGATCACAGCTCAGAGTGAAGCCGTGTAGTGTAAACCCGGGGACATTGAAATGTATTGTTCCTGTACATGTTGACCATTTTAAAATCTTTGTCTACTCACAGGGTCTTGTGTCGCAAACACCAGCCGCAGGCTCCCAGGAGCCGGACCCCTCTGGTCCTCCAGAGGCATGTTCAGCCAAGCGTCTGAAAACACAGTTCCGCTGCTCAAAGTGTGGCTTCGTCACAGACGACATAGCACAGTTCCAGCAGCATATACCTCAGCATAGAACAGACGTGAACACTCCTCAGTGCCTTCATTGCGGCCTGTGTTTCACGTCGCTGTTGTCCCTCAGCAGACACCTTTTCATCGTACACAAAGTGAAAGAAGGGGAGGAAGCAGGGGAGTTTCAGAAGGAGCAGGACAATCAGCCAGTGAGAACAACTGAAACGGAGAAGGACGCGTCAGCACAACAAAACGAGGAGGCCGTTGAGCCAGCAAGCCTCCACTTTGACAGAAATACAGACAGTGATTTAAAACTCCCTCCAGCTCAAACAGTGTCTCTGCAATAGTGAACTCTCCTTTGACTCTTTAACACAGACTCTATCCCCGGTGCTACAGTCATGCTAGCACCGTGTAATTATGATGCTCCAAATATGCTAGCACCAATACCGTCGGTATTACAGATGATTTTTAATGTCACTTTTCTTCTCAAACTAACCAAGGGGCTTGATGGATGGAGCAATGCATGGAGGACACAAAGTTTTTACTTTTGTTTTTCTATAGATATATAGATAAATATATATTCAGAGGCAGTGCAGCACATTCATATAATAAACAGTATTTTCTTACATAAGGACAAAGTGATAATCATTTTTAGTTACTTTTCTTTACCTTTGCATGCCTTTCAGACAGTTTCACTCATCACTGCTGGAGCTTTCTTTCACATATTGCATATTTCCATCCACTCTGATGGCAGACCAGCACTCAGGTCAATGTCGACTGGTGGACTTTTGCCTTTTTGTCGTCGATGGCAATTTGATTGCTGATGTGTTTGTTTTGCAACATGTTTTCACCTGAATGGGATTCAGGTTATTGTTTTATCAAATGACAGAGTTGCAGTTAATTTGCAGCACAAAACTATATTTTATTAGTGACTGTGTATTATTTAAACTTGAATAATTCAATATTTGTTGAAGAGCAGTGTTTGTACCGTCATGCTAAACATCTTCTCAGTTAGGTGAAAGACAGACTTGCGAAGCAGAGTCTACCGAAGTTATGCAAAAGACCAATAGATGCTTTTCACGATAGAAGCATTACTGAATGAGTTTCATATTTGATTTGTGACGACGTATGTTGTCCCATGTCTGGCCTTTTTTTTTTTTTCTGTTTTCATGAATAACAGCTCTTGGGAAGTGGAGGGTCATTGGATGTGTGTTTCAGCAGTATGTAAAATACCTCAAACTGCCAGAAATGTATTATTTTTAGTGCACGTGAACGGTCAACGTCGTGTCAAATCAGGGTACGTAGGTCATCCACGTGTGAAAGTGGGAGTTGAAAGTCAGGGCTGTGGAAGGAAGCGCATGAGAAGGGGGGGGAGGGAAACAGACACAATGGTGGATGTCTGTCGGCAGGTTGTGATTTGTAAAACTGCACTAATGAATATGTGACAGTACCTACCTCCACGGTAAATGCAGTGATTGTTCAGTGTTCGTGAGTCTTGGAGGAGTTACAGATAATCTCAGTGCAATGTCAAATTTCTTCAGAAAATGTGTATTATCCCACATTATGAAATTTTATAAATTATTTTGGGAACGATGTGAAGGCCATAGTCATATTGACTCAATCGGCAAATGATCTTTTTCTGTGTATGCGCTACGTTTGTTTCTCTGTCCTGGAATCGGCCACGCTGCAGCCGTCAGCCCGCAGGTGCTGAAGAGCATGACTTTTCAAGCGCTCGTTGAAAGTATTTGTTCTTTTTGCTACAGTGAGTACTGGTGTAGGAAAGTAACCTGTGTACAAACAGTTGCCAGTGAACCCTGAATTCACCGCATCTCTTAAGCCATGATATCTGTTCGGCATGCAGCGGCCCCTGTGCCTTGCTGTTCTGTTTACTTAAAAGTACTTACAAATAAATCGGTGCATCTGATTATCTCTCATTGTTGTTGTCCTTGTTTCAGTGTTTTACATAGTCGGTGCCACGGTTGGTGTAATTTTCTTGTCCACATGAAATCAGTAACGTGCCAATAAGAAAGCAGCTGTGGGTGAATGACCCATCCCATCAGAATGCGAAGCCCATCCTTCTCAGTATAACTGCCTCACCCTGAGGGAGCAGAGCAGGCAACACGTTTGACTGGAGTAGGTATGAAAGGCCACTTGGGACATATTTGCAGAGCAGGACTCCTGACCTCTGTCATCCTTGCATCTTTTGCAATGACATCTTCAAGGACTGTCACAAGAACTGCGCTGGGAAATAAAGTGTCAAAGCCGAACCCAAGAGGGAGTCTGTGGGCAGCAGGTAAGATAAGGATGTAATATTTCGTTACATTATGTGAAACATGTTCTCAAAGGTTGTATTTTTTTTTCAGGACATTTCATGGGGAAGAAAAGCGTGAGGGAATCTTCACCCCTTGAGGCGATTGCTGAAGATGTTGACAGAGCTGTCGGTGCTCTGGACACAGACCTGATCACGCTCCTTATTATGAAGCTGCAGAGTTACACGGAAACCGACACTTGACATGTCGGTGTACTGTGATGAAGATGATTGTCATCACTACTTCAGCTGTTCAACTGTTTTGTTTTGTTTTTTCATTTTGAGGAGGAGGGGACTCAACGTGAGGAAAGTCCCAGGTGGACACATGGAACCATTGTTGTGGCATTTTTAATTTTTGTGACGAATATGCTCTTGTGAAAACATCCAATTACCCTCTGTAATGTGATATTTGCACTGTCACCGAGATGTCCATCAGATTAATGTATTTCCACCTGTGAGTAAACAGCAATGAAAAATAGTGTCAGCGTTTTCTGTGAAGCCTGTGCTTTATTTTAGAAATAACATGTACAAAATGTACACTAAACTACACCTATTTATTGGAATGATAATTGAAAAGACTATTCTCTGGCTGATCGGTAACTTCATGGAGCGTATCGGCAGGTGGCGCCACCAGCCGGTCCTGAAGAGAAATTTCACTTCCGGGTCAAATTGCAATATGCGTCTTCTCCTTCAATCTCCTCATTTTTCTTAAATAGTCTGTAGATATGCCTCTTATAGTGATGTGTGGCTACCCCTGTAGTGGTAAAACAAAAAGGACAGCAGAACTGAAGGAACATTTTGAACGAAACACCAAGCGAACCGTTCATATCGTGGGAGATGGAGTCCTCGGCGTTGACAAGAACACTGTTTACGCAGGTGATTTAATCTAGCTGGAGTTATTCTTTTACGTCTTCGAAATCACTTTAAAACGACATTTTTTAAAAAAACGACATTTATGTTTAATATGTTATGAATGACTACGACAGAGCTTTTATCTTACTGCTGCGACATTTACGCTACATGTACATACGTTACATCAGTCGTTCAGTACTTCAGTTTCTTTCTGCTGAAGTCTGTTAACTTGCTCCAAAGATAACGTAACTAAAAATCTTTCCCCCACAAAAAAAAATTATATATTTTTTTCGTTACCTTTGTCAGACGTACTTAAATATGTCTACTTCTGACACGTCCTGTGTAGATGTATCTTTCCTTGTAGAAGTAGATGATGGAATAGAACGCGTCGTAATATTTCAAACGGGGTTTGGCGCTTGTGAAGCAGTGTAAGTTAGTGACGTGGTCACGTCACAAAGTTGTTGCTTTTTTTTTTTTTTTTGTGACGTGCACATAGTATATTAAAGTAACAAGTTAAATGAAGTCATGCTTTCTCCTACAGCTACTAAGCAAAATGTATTATTATTATTATTATTATTATTATTATTATTATGACTACTACTACTTCTTAATAGTCAGTTGTGATGTGTTGCAGATTCCCAGAAAGAAAAAGACGTCAGAGCAGCACTGAAAGCTGACGTAGAAAGGTGGGAGTCATTAGTCCCAGAGACTTGTTTTACTGTCACAGTCCTTTTAATATCCATGTGTTTATTGTTCAGGAAAATCAACAAGGACGATGTTGTAATCTTGGATTCGTTGAACTACATTAAAGGTAATCTATTATTTGTCTGTCACATGCAGAATGTGTATGGGAACAACGTGATGTTAAAGTTGAAATACCTTACAGGTTATCGCTATGAGCTCTTCTGTCTTATAAAACACGCACAGACACCATGCTGCCTGGTAAGAACACTTGACAACAAACGACACACACACAGCTCAGCAACACAAGTCCAACGGATCGGCCGTGTCCTTGTGAAGGTTCATTGTTTGACGTCCGATGAGGTGAGCGCGACGTGGAACGCAAGCAGGGACGACGCTGAGCGATACACCTCGGACATGTGAGTGAGAACCCTCACATAGACAGGGAATGAAGCCCTTGTTGTGGTATTTGTTGTGGTATTTGTTCTTTAACGCCTGCCTGAAACGTGTCATGTAGCTTTGACGCGTTGGTCCTGAGGTTTGAAGCTCCCGACTCCAGAAACCGATGGGACAGTCCTCTGTTCACCGTCCTCAAAGACGACAGGCTTCCTCTTGAAGACATCGCTGATGCACTTTTCAAAAGGAAAGCACCACCTGCGAACCAGTCAACACAAAACGTAAGGGACGGTTTTCTTTCATACACACACACACACACACACACACACGTCGCTACGTGTGCAGTAGCTGTCTGTTCTGTCCTGCCGTCCTTGATGATCATGGGTTCTCGTGTTTTCCTGCAGCAACCTTTGTCATCTGTAAACTTCTTGTACGAGTTGGACAAGATCACCCAGGACGTGTTAATGGTAGGTCAACCTCCGTAAGAGTCACATGATCACGTGCCTCCACAGTCTGCTAGTGCAAATGTAGTGACAGGGATACAATAGCAAATCAAGTGGCAGCATATTGATTTGAAACACACAAAAGGAGTCATTAGGAATGATTACAGCTCAGGTGTCCCAGTGTTTCAAGAATCAAACAACAGAACCACTTAACCGTTTGTACAGGAGGGAGCGTTTGAGCCGGTTTAAAGCCAGAATAAAAAGTCAAGTTAAATTTAATTTTTTTTTTCTATCAAACTCTACCAATGTGAAAAAAGAATTGGTTCCATGTAGTTGCGATAGCAAATATGTAATTAACAGGAAGAAAAGCACAGTGGGGCTGAACATCACTGAACCTGTTGGTCTGTCAGTCTGTCAAGTTGAGTCGATGTTTCACCAGTTTTTTACCTGAAAGGAGCTCAAATGAGTCCATTGATGCTTTTGGTGAAGAAAAGCATCTCGTGATCTAAATGCACATCAGTGTGACAACAGAAATGCACTTAAGTGCCTCGTTCTGTTTAAATATCTTCAGTTATTCCACCGGGTATTGATGGTATTGATGATGTTATCTGCTGGGCTCGTGAACTGCAGCTAGTTATGACACACGATGGTCTTGCTGGTCTGTGTTGGGAATACACAGTTTAATTTTCTCTCATGTAGCTATTCCCAGCAAATGGAAACAGACAAAACACCCATGTGCATGGGGTTTTATCGGATTAGTTGTTGTTGTTTTTTTAAACTGATTGAATTAATAGATGTTTGCTGATTTTTCCTTGATTTTCTTTCATAGGCCTTTTTTAACAGCCAGAAGACGAGTGTTCCCGGGGATCGTATTTCAGTTCCAGGAGCCACTGAAAAAATATCCTTTTTGTTTGAACTTAGAACACGAAGCATGAAAGCGCTTTGTAGCTTCCTGTTTACGGTCAAATACGTCAGCAGCCGTCTCTTTGATTTGTCTTCTGCTGACTCTGCAGTCTCATTGAAGTGAACCCATCAAAGAAGTGAAATGAAAGACGGCCGGTGGAGGTCTGGGCTGTAGTGATGTGGGCGATGACGACGATGATGATGATTCACTGCGTCATCGTCTAGAACCTTTAAAGATGTAGCAGCATGCGCACACCAAACTGTTCCTTGACTTGAGGTCAAACATCGAAGTCAACCGGAGCGTCAACATGGCAGAGCTGCAGAAGTTTCGGCGGCAGTTCATCAGCTACACCAAGCTTCACCCCGTAGGAAACACAGGACAGATCGCCAACATGTTTGTGCAGTATTTGAACAAGAGTCTTCACTGACTGGATTGTTGTTTTTATTGTATTTGTGACAAATAAAATTATTTCAAAATAATGAATGTTACTGCTGATGTTCAATCCAATCAGCATGAAACAACACGTCATTTACATTGTGTCATTCATTTTATGAAACAACACATTCATAAACAATCAACAGACTAGTTATTCAAATGACTTGACAGATGTGTCTGATGTCTCGACCTGGTGCTGTGCAGCCGTCCGAATCTCATTCAGGGGCAAGAGACTCACTGACGCAAGGATGTACAGGACATGTGTGGGATTGATCTGCGAGAATAAAGCTGACAACATCCTAATGATCGTGAATTATAACGTAAGTGGCACACCTGCTCACAAGCTTTTACTTTTTAACAAGAAAACACGGCAGCTGTGTTTCAATTTATTTTCATTTGAAGTATGACTGAATGTATAATCTGTAATTATGAACGTTTGCTTCCCTCTTTGTCTCTGTTCTGAACGATGCCAGAACCGTCACTGCTTCTTTGACTGACCTTCACAAGTCTCCCAAACATCCTCAAGTCAACTCTCCGTTGAGAACACGAGGCCCTTTGTACTGTAGTCGGGCTAACAGTACTTACTGTTGCTTTTCAAAAGCTCTTTATTTCTCTTTGGAATCCAGCAGTGCTGCTGAGTAATGCTCTATCAGCAATGTTATGTAAGGAGACTGCAGAGCAGCAAGAACAGCAAGTTCTTCAAAAGATTTGGCACATGCTTTGCTTGTATGTGAAACTAATGACCCCAGGTCGTTGCTCCCCGGAATGATCTGAATGAAGCAGGGTTTCCAAACAAATATGCATAAATAATACAAGTAAAACTTTTATATTTATTTCATTTTAATGTATTTCTATGAAGAAAAAGGAATCACAAATGGACAGTTGCAGAAAGCATTTTTATTGTATTTCAATATGATTTAACCAGTTATATTCCATTTAGAAACATCACGAGTCAGCACAAATACAGAGAACAGAGAGAAATGAATGTGAAGAACGTGCAAAAAAAAAAAAAAAAAGACACAAGCAACAAAGGTCCCATTACGTTCTCTTGTCAGTATCTACTCGGATTTTCCTCGGCAGGACTGCAGTTCCAAAGATTCTGTCCCAGTGGCTGAAGAAAGGTGCGTAGTTGCTGCTCGGCCTCTGATGGTGCATGTCGTGAGCTGCTGCTCCACCCAGCAGCCCGAACGGCACCAGGTGACTGAGGCTCCACGGCAGGTCGTAGCCTATGTGGTCCTCCACCGACATCCACAGACTGAAAACCGTGACGCACCACGTGGTCACCGGGTGGCACTTTAACAGAAGAGGGTCCTGGTTGCTCCACAGACCCACAGTCATCAGTTCGGGGATGCTGAGCTGCTCAGTGGACCAAGAGAAAGGCGCCATGTACTCGTGGTGGATGGCGTGAATCCAGCGGTAGAGATGCTGGTGCTTGTGATGGATGAAATGCCAAATGTAGTACTGAGCGTCGAAGAGGAGAAGCACAGCCAGCCCGTCGATGAGCACCTCATAAAGGGTGGGCGCCTCCAGCGGGAGCGTTGGTGTGGGCAGCACGAACGTAGACATGATTACAGTTGGTAGAACAAAGAATACGTGGTTATAAAGTGCGGTCAGAAAACTCTTCGCCATCATTCCCAGTGTCGGCTGCCTGTCTGCTTGGATCTTGTACTGGTAGAACAGCGGCGCTCGATCCCCCAGGAGGTCCAGCAGAGCAAATGGGATGCTGAAGAAGAAATAGCTGGAAAAAGCCAGAAGGACTGGGAAGAAAGGAGACGAGATAAGAGGCCGGTGGTGAAAAAGCAGATGATCCCAGAGAGGCTGGAGGAGACGGTCCGAGGCCCCCGAGGGCTGAGGATGCAGAGGCAGCTCACTGATGTTCAACATCTTGTCGTGGTACCACTGCAGGGCGCCGCTGAAATCCTCTGAAGGCTCCGACCAAAGTCCCCTTTTATGCAGTGGACTTCGGCTGAAGGGGCTTTGCTCTCAAACTGGAAAACACCCCGTTGTTCAACAGCAGCAAACTGTGACAAACAGCGTTAAACACAACATAGACACGTTTCAGTCAAGTGAAGACGCACCATCCAGGTCCAAGTTGTGATTTATTTTATTCTGAAGAGATGTGTTTAAGGCACATACAGGATGATGACATGTGAGCAGACCTTGAGGACAAAAGTTTCGCCTGTGCAAAGATTCTTCTCATCTGCACACAGATTTATTGTACTTGTCTGTCACGTCCTCCCTGCTCTGGTTACGGGGTCACAGTTTTACTGGAGCCGAGCAGGGACCACCCCGTACGAGTCACCAGCTCGTCACAGAGCTACATGAAGGACCGACAACGCACACATTCACGCCTACTACACGCCTACGCCCACTCCACCCAGAGCGATCCCACGAATCAAACCGGGATTGTCGCCGATGACATCGCTCACTTCTTCTCACTGGCTCTCTTCGAAACTGTCTTGTTGGTGTTACTGTATTTCTGGCGATCATTTCTGAGGGATAAAGAAACACACATTAGGACACTAATCGCTGCACTAAGGAGGCGTGATGAGCTTCAATGCCAAAGATGTGAAGCCGAACGTTTGACGCGGACCACACCTGTTCATTTTCACTTTGTTTCTGCAGCCCAGACCCCCCTCCCAGTGGCTGGTGCGGGCGCCCCTCGTCATCATCATCCCACAGCTGATGCAGGGTTTCCCGTTTCCGTACGGCTGCAGGAACAAACCCATCACATTCACTCACCCTGAGTAGTCGTTCCTAAAAACGGAATGTCATCCCACCTGATACCCCAAGTGTTGCATATCAATATGTGCATGACAATCTCAGCTATGAGGAAAATACTGAGACATGTGTAATGGAACACTGTGTAATGGATTGTGAAAGAAAAAAAAAACAAGTGAGAACTTGGGTCAATGGGAATTTGTACAGTTTTGTTCATAAATATACTATAACATGTGGAAAATAGACAAATAGACTAGTTAGTAGTAGAAACCCTGAAATGACATATGAGTGAACTGACAGTGAATAATTTATATATCAATCAATCAAAAACCAACAGTTTTTGTTTTTGCTGACTGGCTGCCAGCAGAGAATGGGGGGAGGGGCCATGCTGCCTTCAGGGACCGACCAGAGGCTCGGTAAACCCCGGAACTCACCACCAAGAAAACAAAACGTCTTGTGCACAAACAGCAATGTGATTTGGTAAAAAAAAGGTTTTTCTGTGTGCGTTTTACAGGTGTGACCAGAAATGTGCGATACCTGTTCTTTGGCGCAGTGGCCACAAATCATCCTGGTGGCAAGTTCCATGGGGTGGTCCTGGTCCTCGTCATGGCACACGTCGCAGGGGTACGCCCGTCCACAGCAGGGAAACCTGGTGGCAGGAGGTGTTTACGTCCCTGTGGATGTGTTCCCCTCATACGAGACGTGACGGCCGGTACCTCAGCCAGCGATGGCTCTGCTTGTAATGTCTGCACGCTCCTTTGTCCGGGAGGGGCTTTCCCTTCTGCACAGCGGGATCCCTCACCGTCTTACGATTCACAGCGCCTGCACTTGGACCTGCAGACACACAGACACAAACATTATTAGACTGGTATCAGACCATTCTGAAAACGAATGGGAACTGAAATATTCAAGCAGAGTGGAGCTTTCTAGGATTCGTGAGCAAAAGCTGTTGTTGCAACAAAACAGCCGGTGCGCTGACCTGTCACGTTGGTGCGTGGAGGAATATACTGGAATCTTGTGCTCTCAGCCAGGAGACTGAGTTGGCTGTGGCAGTGTTCACACGTCATCTCCTTTGTGCGGCCATAGGAGAGGTTCTGGAGGAGAGGAGAAAGGGTGATTGGAGCTGATGGGAGTCATGGATGGCGCATGTTGTTATCACCTGCGCGGGGCTCTCCTGGGAGCAGCCGAGGCAGCCGATCATCAGGTCGCAGTCTTGAAGCACCAGGTCAGCAGGAGCCGCGTTATGGAGGTCCAGGTATCCCAGGACGTCACTGTAATGGTGCAGCATGGAGGGTCTGAATGCCGCGCTGATACTGGCGCTGCACTTCTCACACTGAGCGCTGCAGGTTGTCCGTCCGGTCAGCGTCAGGTCGGCGGTGACCTTACACCTGCGGACAGCACAGATCCAGCAGTCGGGACTTGCACCGGAGGGGTGGAACGGAGGCGATGATCAGGTTTCGCCACCTGTGACACTGGAGACAAACTGTGATCCGCTGCGCCACCACGGTGGCCGTGTTGTCTCCCAGTCGCAGTCCGAGCAGCTTCACCTCCGTGCCCCTGCGGGGATCACTGATCTTGATGTTTTCCACTAGATGACTGACCTCCTCCTCTTCATCGCAACCCGGTGTCGCTTCCACCTCGGGCCTGTCACGTTCCACGTTTCCTTCATCGCCTCCATCCTCTTCGCTCGCAGCATCAGCTGAGGGATCGCTCTCACTGTCACACACTGTTGCCTGCAGCTCCTGGTAGGATATGAACTGCAGTCCCGCTTTTTCCACATCAATGTCTTTTTTCAACTGCAAAGACAAGACAACATGTTGACAGCGGTTTAACCCTTTAACGTGGACGATGTCACCGGCGACACGTTTGCATGAGCAAACCTTGGAGTACCGTAGTTACACGACTATTCATGCTCATTTGGAAAACGTGACTGGTTCCTGAAGAAGGAGCTAGGACAGTGGTTCTTAACCTTTTTGGAGGTACCGAACCCCACCAGTTTCATATGCGCATTCACCAAACCCTACTATAGTGAAAAATAATATATGACTTTTTTCAAATTCAAGACATAGGTATGTTTTGTTTACTGGTGCACAAAATGAGCCGTGCATGAACATCACCTTGTTCAAAGAACAAAAACGTTAGTATGGATAAAATGACCCTTGGGGCAGAGGCTCCATTCCGTTCGATCGAACCCAGGTTAAGAACCACTGAGCTAGGAGAAGGAGAAAATGGAGACTGGCTCCTGAAAGTTCCAAGTTGCCGTCATTACGGTAATAACCCACCTGCCTCGCTCCCTCAGTGAACAGCCTCTCCATACTGCGATCGAGCCATCGAAGAAAAGGCCGGAAGAGCAGCTCCACTTTCCCCAGCAGCTGATTGGTGGCATACTTCGCCTGCAGCCACTCCAGCGACGCTCGCTCGACGTGTCTGTGCGACCAAGTTACACGTTACGCTTCAATCGCAGTTAAACTCACGTTGGAATGTTAAACCACGAATGCACTAACCTTCCCATCACTGCCGGCAGATCCTGGTCCAGTGGAACATCCAACGTGAAAATCTACAGAGAACAAGGGACATTACGAGATGATGATGATGATGATGGAGAATATTTTTGAGCACGTCTCCACTGTAACTTTAGTGTTTACCTGCTGAGGGTAACTGTTTGGAAAGCTCACCATGATGTCCATTTCTTTCAGGTCAAAAGGCTGTGAATGACAGACTCAGTGCAGTGAGGAATTCCCGGTCTCTATCGCTGTAACAGATACTGTTTGCAAGTAATTGTTCAAATGATCCCCTAAGAAAGAGCAACACAAAGTTAAGCGCTACTTTACCCCGTTTCCCTTTTGCCAAATCGGCTTGATTTAATCTGAACTGGGCACCAATTAACTATCACGATATTATTGTTAAATCACCAGGAATCTGAGGAGAAGTAACTAACACTAACAACGACAGCGTCAGTTCAACACAGAAACACAACTTCATCGTCAGATGCTACTGAGGAGGTGGAAGGTCGATGTCTCCATCTGAGCTCAGTGCATCAGGAGTAGAAAGAAAAGTACCCAGTCGGGGTCGGTGGCCTTGACGGTCGCCCTGTAATAGGTAACCTCGCCATCACTTCGTTCCTGGATGATCAGCTGGTCTTTTGGGAAGCGCTTCTTCAGCTGGTTGATCTCGGTGTCTCTGAGCTGCTTGGCTACACCCTCTGTCAGGTCCCTCAGCTTGACCTCCTGCAGGCTGCCGGGGTGGGGTACCCGTCCCGGCTCCGCCCTCGGTGCGGCTCTTCTCTGGTTTCCAGGAGCAACAGCATCATCCGTTGAGGGGGACTGCGCCGGATGCCAGAAGCGACATCTGTCCTCCATCGTGCAGTGCCCCGACATAAAGTAACGACAAGGGCGGCGAGAAGCTTCCGCGGCAGCCGTGCCATTTTTGGTTGTCGTCTGCCTGTGGTCCCCATCTGCTGCCAGGCTGTCTGACAGCGGCACTGTGAACCCTCCTCCGCCTTTGTAATCATCTCTCACGTGTAGAAATCTGCAGTTTTTCCCATAATTGCAGTGTCTTCCTAGGGAGAAGAAGCGGCATGGATGCAGCCCCTGATGGGCCGTCGCTGACGCACCGGTCTCGTCCATTGATGTCCAACCTGCAAGAACAAATGGACATGAGTTTTTGACAGCTGGTGCTGGTATAATCCACCAACCAGACAACACAGGATGAGTTTTAATTCAAGATTACAGTGGTGGAAAGCAAATTTACGGTATCAGCTTAGTGTATGTAGTATGTACTTTACATTCAGATGTGTTATTGTAAAACAAGAGACAATCCTGTTCTTTTTAAACCCTGTTTTTTACAGTCAATTTCGCCGTGACATCGCTCACTCGACCGGAGGAATGAAATGGTTCAAACAGATTTACACACCGGTTCTAACGTCGTCGTTGTCTGTCCGTGTAACGACGAGTCGAGTGTTATGAGTGATATTTACTAGACGTGGTCAATAAAATCACCCTCAGGGCAGAATACGAGAGAGGTAACCTCACATTGAAATGAAATCGCCACGGTTCACTGTGAGAAGAAATGTCAAGAGTTAAATTTAGCCTTCCTGACCCGTCAGCGCCTCTTGATGACGTCACACACGAGTAGTCCTGGATTAGGTGGAGTTTCTAATGTTTTGAGACAGAAAAAATAAAATAAAAGGAAGGGATTTAATAGTGTAGTTTGCGGTTGTCCCACGGTCATATGGACCACGGGACTAAGTCCGCTGTGCGGTGACGATGATTCAACATTTGTTTGGCGCCCTCTGTTGTTCGGGAGTGTGAAACGTCTGTCTCAACAAGTCCAATTTCACCTGGGAACCAGAAGATAATAAAACCACATCGCAAGGAATTTAGTTTCGCTGCTGCTATTAGTTTTTATTCACTGGTATAATTTTAATTACTACACGATGACATGAAATGAAAATTGGATTCAAGCACAATTTAGATTATATGTAATAAAACGTCACAATTTGTTTCACAAAGGCCTAGAACCTTAAATGACAATCATGGAATTGGCCTTTTATTACACAGCCATTTATTTATTTTATTATACACATTTAATACAAGAATAGCCTCCAGGTCCAAAAGTATTAAAATCTCATTACAAAATGTATTTTCATAAAGTCAAGTCGAGTGACATGTCTTGATATTGACACAATTTTGCTTAAAAATTATTTCTAACAATACTGTAAATAAATCAAGAGGTATTTAGTATTTAATTTGAGTAACAAAGTATTAAAACTGTAATGAGCCAGTTCCCTCAGGTGTATGAATTATTTGTTGCTCTTGACTGTCACTTGATAGCACACTGAACACAAGCAGACACTTGTGTGATGAGATCGTGTGCATAGCTGCTGTTTTCGGTCCAAAGCAGAGTGGGATTTTCTTCAGCATGGATTTTGCAGTTATAGACATTTGGACAAGATGCTCAGGATCCCAGCTTGTGCTGCAGCCTCTGTGGGACCACCTGAGGCTCGACTACAGAGATTATCTGAGATCCCCGCTCTTTCCCATCGTCCTGACCGTGTCGTCCTACTTTGTCTTGTACCTCCCTTTTCTTGCCTGCGACATCATTGGAGACAGGTGGGCATGGGTTCAGCAGCACAAGATCCAGCCTCGACGTCAGCCCACCAAAGCGACATTGCTGCACTGCGCCGGTGTGACCTTGTACAACCACGTGTTTCTCGTGCTCCCAGCGTCAGTGGCTCAGTGGGTATGGAGGCCACCTGTGGACCTGCCTGACCAGGCTCCGTCCTTGCTGGAGCTGACAGCTGGAGTCATAGCCAACCTCCTGCTGTTTGACTTCCAGTACTTCATCTGGCATCTGATGCATCATAGGATTCACTGGCTCTACGTCAATTTCCACGCCATCCATCATAATTACTCGTCTCCCTTTGCACTGGCCACTCAGTGTCTCAGCGGCTGGGAGCTGGTCACAGTCGGCTTTTGGACCACCCTGAATCCCATCATCCTAAGGTGCCATCTTCTCACCACATGGACTTTCATGGCGTTACATGTCTATGTTTCAATAGAGGACCACTGTGGCTATGACTTCCCCTGGTCTACATCTCGTTTGATCCCGTTCGGCATCTATGGAGGGCCCAGCAAACACGACGTGCACCATCAGAAACCCAACACCAACTTTGCTCCACATTTCAGCCACTGGGACAAAATATTTGGCACGCATGCTGATTTCAGTTCCATTGCTGCTAAATAGAAGGTTGCTGCCTCAGTGTTAGCGAAGTCTCTCTGTGTTGAACGTCTTAAAATTGTGATCACTTCATTCTCCCTCTGTTATTTCCCCTCATATCTTGTGCAAAAATAAATGAGGCATTTCAGATTATTGTTCAGTCGGGTTATTTCACCTTTGACAAAAACATATGCAGAGAACGTCATTTGATGTACTTGAGTCTTCTTTCTTCACAGAGTTTACATTACATCCATACTCCTAAATAATAAATAATCCCGGACACGTTTCCACTCTTCAGTCATGTATACTGTATTTCAGTGACACATATACAGTAGATACATCAGTACAGGAACCGTTGAGCTGTTTGCATTTTACGTTTTTGAAGTCATATCGTCTCACGGTGATAATTTATTATTAATCAATGATAGTAAAAACGTATGTAGGTGTGTCGTCCTTATAGAAATATATGAAAGCTTAAATTTCCACTGGTATTACTATAAAGTAATGCTAGAAGTTAAATTACAGACGAGCCACCAGATGCCAGTAAAGCATTTAAAATAATTGTGATTTTTTTTTTGTTGATTTATTTTACTGTTTAAACATGTATTCTACACGTTAAAACTTGTCTTTTTGCTATGACACGCCCGTCGTGTTGTTACTTTTATTGTTGATATTTTTATTGGTATTTTACGAGCCAACTAGCTGCGGGTGAAGTTAGCTGCTATGCTAACAGTTAGCCGACAATGGTTTCACCAGAGAATTCTGTTTTTTTTACGGGGCAGCAGGAAACTTATCAGCAGGTTGCTTGGAGTAAATAAAATGTACACTTCCAGATGCATTGAATTGTTTTTATCCACTAACTTATGACTGCAAGGCTATGTGAAGAAAGAACCATTTGAAAGTAAAATTGCATACACATTTGTCCATATTTTATACAATACACAATAATGCTAATACAGTAAGCAATAGAAAGTTGCCGGCAGTCTTATTAGGTCATCAGTTATCAGTTAACGTTGAATTAATAGTCTTGGCGTTACATTTTTTTTCTAATTGCATGAACCATACAGGTGATAATAGTTTTATGCATCAGCCTATTTAAAACCCACCACTAGTCAGATGTGTAGTCAGCTATCAATATAGTATATATAATAATATGTCTGTTACAAATGTGAAATAGTGATTTAAAAACAATATGTTCTTATAGTGCCTTCCCTCACTTACAATGTTAACTAGAAAAGTACTGTTTATTCTGTTGTAAACCACTGCTCTCTATAGCCTGATCCATAAACATTCTGTGTACCTTATGACTGACGTGCTTGTGTCTTGTGGTGTTTCACCACTTGATTTCCCCTTTGGAAATATTGATGTTTCCCCACAGGCAGCTGCTGGCATCCTTTGGTATGTTGGAGCTTATGTTTTCATCACATACAATGACTACGATCATTTCTTTGAAGACGTGTACACGCTCATCCCAGCGGTAATTATCATCTCAGTCGGAGCACTCCTTTTACTCACCGGGCTCATCGGATGCTGCGCTACAGGAAGGAAAGTTACTGCGGACTTACCACGGTTAGAAAACCTTTTTTTCTCAGTAGGTAATATATTAGAAATCTGAAAAGATGTAAGGCTTTATTCATCTTATTTGGGAAAAATTGCTCACAATAGGACGCAGTCGTTTTTCTACGTTAGATATTTATTTATTCATGATGCAGAAAGCGAACAAATGTTCTCCAGCATCATTTAATGTTTCTATGTTGTTTCAAACTAGTCTTGTGTGTAAAGTCTGTGTGTTCAATCCACAGTTTGCCGTCATTCTTGAGAAGAGAGAAGAGAGTAAGTCTTTTCGGCTTCATGTGATAAGTCAGAACTTGTCAGAACATCTGTCTTCGATAAACAACTGTAGTCTGCATGTGTTTACTCCTACATTTTATCACCATTGAAGGTGTGTTGTCTCTTTCTTGACTCACCGTTCTCCACATCATGGTCAGGTTGAAGACGAAGTCAACAATTCTATCAGGAAAGTATATGATGAGTACACCAGCGCCAACAGCAGTGCAGAGAGCCGTGCCATCGACTACATTCAGCGAGAGGTCAGGAGATGCTGTCAGTCTTATTTGTGAACCAGACGGTGTGCATTGGCATCCCGTCCTTCCTCTTCCTGGAACTAAGAATTCAGATGTTTTCATCTCTACAGCTTCATTGCTGTGGGATCCACAGTTACGCCGACTGGCAGCACACACGCTGGTTTCAAGAATCCAAAATGAACAGTTTCCCTGCAAGCTGCTGCAAATATGGATTTGCCTGCAGCGGGTCCCTGACTCACGCTGAAGATCTCTACCAAGAAGTCAAATAAACATACAATCACAAGCTTACATAACATCATAAGATGTGGATTCCTGTACCTGAGGTTGAATTATACTGTGTCATATGTTCCTTTCCAGTTACACACCTGGATGTCAGCAAAGGGCAGTGCTGTCCAGATGACGTGAATCCAGAAACCAGAATCTCACAACCCTACACACACACACACACACACACACACACACACACACACACACACACACACACACACACACACACACACACA
>JBBMJM010136663.1:0-11941 GCA_037832705.1 Centriscus cristatus
CACCGGGCGAGCCATCTTTTCCAATCCTTTTATACATGCTTGAGAACAAAACCGTTGATCAAACAACCACACTGTGATCAAAGAATATGCAAATCAACTCCTTTCACACATCCTGAATAGTCCCAATATTACCCAATTTTTCTTGCAACAAAGTAATGAAGAGGCCACTTGGGCAGCAGGGCACCCACCTTTGACCATAAAACCTGAAAGATTTCTGGGGTGTTTGTTGTGGCTGTTTCACATAAAGATAATAATATAATAACTAAACTCTGGTGGTGCGCCCTTGTTTTGTTTTTTTTGTTTTTTTGGCTATGGCTTTTTTTGCTGAAGTAAATTTGCTAGTTACGCTGATAGCTCTTCATCCCCTTTTTATTATTATAATTCTCATATAGTCCTCTATATTATTATTATTATTATTATTATACATCTTAGAACACCTTTATGGCAAATGAGCAGGACTTGTCTTGTCCATAGAAACTACCGTGCCTTTCCTGGCATGTGTTAAACCACCTCAATAATGCTTTGGCTCAAAGACTATTGCGTCTGGTCTTTGCCACACAACACAAATCACCCGCTTGCACATTCCCACTTTGCTGATTAGGTGAAAATGAAGAAAGAAATATAAAAAGTGGTCAGCCTTAGATTGGGTGAGATATGAAATACTGGGCGTTTGCTGAATGTTTATGGGTATGAAATTTCAAAACATAGGTATGGCCAAAACGCAAGGCCAGAAATCTCAGCACTCTCAGTATGTCGCCCGACTCCACACGCAGTAGAGTGAAACTGTAGTGTTGATACTATTCAGGTCAGAGGATTCAAGTAACACTTTGTGTTTCCACATTCCTTCTTCACGGTAAACAGGTGATTTAATATGCTAAGGATAATTAACCCAGGTGGGTCAAATCCCAGTCAACTGAGTGGAACTTTAACTTAGGCTTTTGGTGATAATGTAGGTAAACAACAGGGTTTTTTTAAGATTCCAGCTCCCTCTTCTACTGTTCAGGTGTAGCGATACATTAAGAGTCCATCTTGAATTCTAACCTGCCCCACATTTATATGGCAGTAAATTTCTCCGCTGGCTTCATCCGACTCATTTCATGGGACATTCCATTCCCACAGTGTCACATGGTGTCATGGACGCAGGGTGTCTGGTAGCATCTATTGCTGTTATTAAAAGGTAGCGAACAAATTGACCCTTCCCATTTCTCAGAAAGTGCTCGTGGTGTTCAGCAGTAGAGGGCTCATGTGGCCCTGGAGCTGTGATGACTATAAGGACTGGAGGACATAATGGTTTTAACATGGGTTCTGCAGAAGAACTTGTGCTGTAGGTCGTTCTCTCTGTCTCAGGTTTAAAAGCTCTTTCACTGTAATGAAGCTGCAAAAATGGGTAGTTAAACGCAGCTTGATAATGTCTCTATTTTTACAACCTCTGCAGTGATCACGTCTTAATGTCGTATTATAGGATGTGACAGATAAAGAGATGAATACCAGCTGCAGAGCTCCATCAGTTGTGAAGTGAATCATGGCGAGGGTTATGGGCTTATTGACATGAGGAATGTGGATCTTTGCGCTCAGGTGTGAGCTGCTTTGTCGGAAAGCCCTTTGGTAAGGATCAGTCTCTTCTGTGGAGAAGCCCAGGCGACCATCCAGTCGAAATGAGGCCAGGTTCATGCTTGGATTACCCATAAACTCCCCATACCTGCAGTTTGCACGGAAGTCTCTGCAGCTTGCTCCCTTGGCAGAGGGCTAAGCTCCTGGGATGCTCCATCCTCAGCTTTCCACAATCCTTTCTCCAAACACTCCAGAGAGTCTTTTCCCTCTCCGATCCTCTTGTCTTTAACAAGTTCAATTTTTTTTCTCTGCTCTCCCTTCAAGGCCTTGCCAGGGTTCTTGCGTGACTGGAAGAAGGGGGGAAAAAAAGGGTTTGAAAAGCCTTTGGCACGCGAGCCCCAAATCTATTTTTGGAGAGCATTCTTTTTTTTTTTCTTTGAAAACAAAAAGCCACAGGGAGAAATAGGCAATACTGGGGTGAAGGGGGTCTGTTTCTCATTTGGCCAGACCTGCCTCCTGTCCTACCCGCCAGCGTCAGAAGAACCACAGCTCTATGGGGAAAGAGGGTGGCTCAGACGAGGGAGGAGAAGTCTTTTTCCTGCTAAACCACGGCCAAAAACTACGGACCCTCATCTTAGCCTTGTCACTTAGCAACCAGCTCAGCCTGTTTCCTATTACTATGCCATCTGCTTGTATTTCAGGCTTAATTTGCTTGTGTTGTGTTTTGATTTGTTTCGCTCCTTTTCACTTTTCTCTTAAATTCTCCTGTGATTGAATTGCTGCATTTAAATTTGTCCCCTCATTGTGAATTCATTTTCATCACAGCGTTTGTTGGACCTCTGCTGCAAGAGTTTACTAGCTTGAGGCTTGATTCCATTATGTGTCTGATTTGTTGTAACGTGTACAGAGGTGTGTGTGTGGGCAGTTGTTCAAATAGGAATGAAATAATGTATGAGGCATTTGTGTGCACACATTAGCGTGCAGGCACACACGTACCAATTGTTTTAATTAGATATATGCAGATAAAGCTAATGCAATAACATATAATAGCTACTGATTTGAAACAGTAGGCAGGGGTGTGGACTTGAGTCATAGGACACACATTCAAAGAAAGGTTGACTCGACAAATTCCTGAGACTTGCAATCACACTTACTTACTGGAACATCAGTGACTTTACTCAGAACCACATGACTTTCAAGACGTGACTTTCTCCCAAAGCGGTGAGACGTCATTTCAGGAACAGACAAATTCTACTGTTAACTTTAAAATCAGGACACAAAATCAGGCAGCACAACCCAAAGTTTCAAAGTTGAGAGAAACTTGCCTGCGTGTCTATAATCTTTTTTATCAAATTTTCTTGGGTGATGGTGAAAAAACTCCAGAAACTGAAAGTACCATTGGATATAAGTCACTACATCTATCAAACTGTTTCAGAATAGCCTGAAGACTAAAAATATCATGAATGTAGGACTTTTTTTATTTTTTATTTTCTATTAAGCCAAAAGTGATGAGTGATGGCTTAAAGCTACTGGCTGCACAGAGAAGAAGTGTTTTTTTGTTTTTTTTTAATTGTTCCACTGAATTCTATTAGCATGCTTGATTGTTTCCCTTAAATAGGCTAGAAAGGCGACAATGAAAACAACAAATGTTTATCATGCAACTCTTTCAATGACAAGCTCGGCTCGGGTCTTACATGACACCAGTTGTAATTATGCCAATTTGGGCGACGATGCTGCAGTCTGTCAGTCTGCTGAGCTGAAACCTTTTGCATGACGGAAAACGGAGAGCTTTGTGGTTGTAGAGTGTAATGACTCACAGCAGCACAGATGACGAAGTGTTTCCCATCACTGATTCTGTGATGGGAAAATTTCTTGTAGAGACTTTAGGAAAACCGCTGTTCCCTCAACTGGCTCAGTCCAAAAAGACACATTTCCCATCTCCATATTCTGTCCTCCAGCAGAGTACATGGCCATATTTCATAACATGTCAGCGCAGATCTGACATGTCTGACACGATCTGAGTCTGGTATCCGCTCAAAAGCCTCTCAAATGCTAAACTGAAGAAATAGATTCCCAGGCAGTGCTATCTGGTCGAACATTTAATTTTTCCAAAGCTCCAACCCCACATAATATTTGTTCTGCATGATCACGTTCCAAACAGGAAAGCGATGTTCGTATTCAAGTGGCTCCGTGACATTTCTTCAGCAAAACTTCCAGCTGTTGTTGCCTCAGAAGAGTCATGTGGTCCTGGCTCCTTCTCGGTCCCCTGAAGGGGTCAGTCAAAGTTTCACCACAGCACTTCTCTCCTGGATTCAGCGGCATATGTTTCTACCAAAAACTGTGATAGTGACAGAGGAAGCACTCGTCAGCAGGCCAGCAGGAGTTTGAACTGCAGATAGTGTAAATCAAAATTAAAACTTCATGTCACGTTTATCTTTCTGCTGCTAGGATTCCATTTTTCTCAGCAGATTATGCAGTAGGTTCCCAGCCATTTGTTCGGTTTCTGCAGTGGTTGGGCCTCAACTGTTTTCCCCGAACCTGCTTCTTCTCAACCTGCCAACTGCAGGCGGGCGGGCGCTCAGGCCGTGCCAGCTCCAGTGGCGGCTCCAGTGGTTAAGGTTTTCTGCTTGGCTCCTGTTCAGCCATCAGGTCGTCCGCCTGCAAGCTGAAACAAACTTAACCAAATATTATACTATTGTTCTTTAACCTCCCAACATTTCCACAGATTTTAAATCCTTCTGTAAAATAAATCATTTTATCTTCCATATTTTTCTTTCTTTATGATTTGTTGATCTAACCTTTTTGCAAGAGCTTGGACTATTGTCTTTACCTCAATATCTCGGTGAGAATCTAGAGTAGCGTCGGCCAAGGACCTTCAGAACAGTCAGACTGATTGACAGAATGCAAATAGATTCAATTTGTGTGCACGAAACATTAAAACACATCCACTGGCATTCTGACAGTGACCTCACCAGCCGATTTCACAACCCTGAGAATTATCGTCAGACTTTAAATCTTGTAAACTGTTGTCTGCCCGCACTGATATCTTCAAAAAGTGTTTTATTTGGGCCGGGTGTTATTTTCTTATTGTTAACAGATATCTTGATCTTCCATTCAAATACAAATGAGTTGGAGCCAAACAATAAGTGGATAAAGTTATGAAATGACCCAATTTTCTGGCAATAAAATGGAAACCTGATTAAGAACATAAGGAATCATCTAGTTCCTGATTCCAATTAGCCTCCTGACACCAAAGTACACACAGGCTTAAAAGCACTTCAAGGCAATTTGGATTAGAAGCTGACAAGCAGACTGATGAACAGATTTGCAGGTCCTCGTTCAGACCCATGAACTTTAAGAGTCTGGTTTTTAATCAGTCAAATCTTGGTTGATAACACAGAGTACATGTAAGACACGTCTGTGTTTGTGTTTTCAGTGAGCTGGAGGGCTCCAGCGTGCAGGGATGTGGCTGCCAGCCTTCAGCTTTAAGCACACTTAACCTCATCAGTCAGTGTGCACATTCTCTCATTTACATAAGAAACCTGCCTGTGGGAAAAGGTGTGTGTGTGTGTGTGTGTGTGTGTGGTGCAACAATAAAGTTACAGCCAAAAGGGCAAGAGTAATTTATGATGATCCTTGATGATGTTTATATCAAATACACACACTTTCTACTGCTTTGAGGATTTATTATGCTGCATGGGATGAATTGGAAACATGTGCGGTGCTGCGCTGCCAGTGTTGTATTTCCCCCTGGGCTGTGGCTGGCGGTCCTCAGAGCGCGGTGATCAGTGAAGCTTCCAACTTCCAATGAGGATGTTCATACAAAGGTGCACAGGACTTAATGATTAGTGTGCCTCAGCTAATGCTCTTAAATTTTATTTATTGTCATTATCCTCTCGAGTCAGCACCTGCCAAAACGCAGCCAATTGACTAACTGAAAAAAAAAAAGAAAGAAAGAAAGAAAGCCATTTCACGTTCCCCATTTAAACCTTCACATAAAACTGCAATGACTTTTGGAAACTTTCTGAGCTGAAAAATAGACCCAGTTCCTTGGCAGTGGGTTCTTTGTCCTCCCGGCACTGTGAAACATGAGATTATATTTTTGGTCTGTTGCTTCTTTTCTGTTCAATACCAGATATCCACCTGGGATGTCAGGTGCAAATAAATAGAGTACAATATGTATATACATACGACAGTACTGTCGAACTGAAGAACATTCGCTTCCCGTCCTTTGACGCTGAAGAAACAGCTCGTCCATTTCGCTTTTAGTGCACATTTGAGGGTTACTAAAAACCCTAGTCTTCTTTTTTTTTTTCTCTCGAGTGATCGATTCCAATATACTGTAAGTTATGGCCACCCAACGAGTGGTTGAGGAAAGCAGACATTGTCTTTGCTCTTTTCGTTTTTGTTTTTGTTTTAATTGCTCTGAGATGCCTCGGGCCATGTTTCTGTCAGATGTGTAATGTGTTTTGCGGAAAAAGCTTAGTCACCACATGGGAACAGGAGGGGTTTCCATGCCAACCAAGCTGCAGGTCAGTGGGTTCACAAATGGCTGTGAGAACCACAGATTTTATCAGGTGTTTGAAAAGTGAAACACCACTTTAATCGTATAGAAATCAGACGGTCCAGATTAAAGATTGATCATAAGATAAGTGATGTACGCAGGAAAGAATGAAGTGATCCCACCACACACCAGTGACGATGGTGGTGAAGAGCCAGGCTGGTGCAATGTTCATAAACAGTGGGGACAGACTCAGTGTACGATACGCTGTAGAAAAGTACTAACAATGATGGCTAATGTATTATTTAAATGACTTCATCTTCATTTCATTAGCATTGTAATTGTGCGGGTGGCTCAGGAGGTAGAGTGACCGTCTATAATCAGGAGGTCATTGGTTGGATCGGATCTCTTCTGGACACGACAGCAGGACGTGCCTGAGTTGCATGGCAGCCTCCATTGTGTGCTCGTGTGAAATACATATATCATAAAGCACTACTATGCGCTGCTATGTTCTCCATCGGTCCTAATGGTCATTGGGAAAAACAAGAGTTAGAAGCATTCACGCTCACATCACCTCTGGATTTCTTCTTGACATCTTGGACATCTTGACATGTGAAGTTCACAGACAAGGGACGTCTCTTCGTCTGCACAAGTACTTGTATTTAAAGAACTTGATAAAAACAAGTTTCAGAAAAGTACATGTATAAACAAATATTAACTGTTTGGAAGATTCAAACAGAATCAAACATCTATTACCATGTATAAAACGTTGTCTCTGCGAAAGTAATAGACTGGAATGGAAAAATATCACACAATTACACACCGCTGCACCCTTCACACTCCCCAGCAGGTGTTCACACTTTGTCTGCTTAGTCTCACTAAGCTCGACACATGATTGACATCCCTCTCCCGTCTGTCATAGCTGATCTGATTTCATCCTGGTCCCCTCGTTACTTGAAGGCAGCAGAGGTCGAAGCAGCTGAAATGAATTGCTTCATACTTCATCTCAAACAATTATTTAAACATTTGAATATTAAACGGCCACATAGAGCGAGCGAAGTACAACTTTGTCTCTCTCACTCAATTTGTTTGCTCTGCGGCTGCTTTTCATTTGCAGCACGTATCACAATACGTATCCACGAGGCTATTCTTCATCTCCATCAGGACGACTTCTATCATAAGTTAAAGCTTTAGCCAGCGACAGTGTGCTGAGTGCGGGAGCCAAGTAGTTTGAACTTCTCCAGCTGGGCGTCTGGACCGAGCTCAGCCACTGAGAATAGAGACTTTTTCTTCTTCCAGTGGAAAGAATGTCAGGCTTTTCGTTTTGACGGATCGAAATGCACAGTCTGTAGCATGTGGAGAAGAAAAGTACAGTTCAACTTTATAAACATTGGTGTTTTGGAGATTTTCTCTCGTCATTATAAGCTTTCACCTTGCAGGGTCTACTTGGATCCTGGAGTAACACACTCAGCATCTCATAAAATGAATGGCTCATAATTGCAAAACCTTTTACGGCTCTTAGGAAACTGTTGAGTTTGAAGCTTTGAATATAGACAAGAATGTCATTGATATCCCCAGAATCCGCTCGCTTGTTCCTTTGAGTGCCTTGCTCAGAGAAGGTTTTAGTGTTTGCCAGAGAAAAACCCACACAGGGACTGAAATTCAATCTCACATGCCCACACTTATGGACATTTGTGTTCCATTTGAGCGCAGGAATATGTGTATTGCGGTTTGCTATGGTGGCTGGTGGCATTAATGATGAGAATAATAATCCCTTAAACTGCGGATTCTGAGCGGATTGATTTTTGCTAGCGCCGGTGTTCCCGAGTGTTCTAAGGATACATAAATTGAACTGAAATCACCACGGAGTCCAAAATAAACTGTGACATGCTGTAAATAAGGTACAGTATGAAGGCAAATAACACATATATTCACCATTGGTCAACATGTGGATTTTTTCTTCATCAGTTGATTAGTTGTTTTGGTCTATAAAACGGTCAGTGAATAGGAATGTTTTCCAGAGCAGAACATGATCTCAAACCATAAATATTCAATTTAGTATCATGAGCGGTGCAAAGAAAACCAGAAACCTGAACTTTTTGTGGCTCATTTAAAACTATACCTGTGTAATTTCTGTCTTTCTTTTCATGTCCATTTGAACTGAAACATCTCTAAAGTGTCAAGAAACGCTGACCCTAGCCTGACCCTCGCTCCTGTGACCTTTAACCCACTTCTGCTTTAATTTGTAATTAATGAGGTGGCTGCCCTCGCCGGTGAAGTCCCAACATCTCTACCTGATACATTGAGTCTGTGCTTGAAAGAGCCGTGTTAAATGAACAAAAACACCTTTTCAATCTCCTAATAGGCTTTAAATTAACCCCCCCTCAGCACTCCCTCCCCAAACACCCCCCACAGGAACTTCGCTGACCTGTAGGATTTCACATTGTACAGTGAACGTGAGCAGGCTGCTATGAGGATATTTCAGAGTACGTCAGCTTTGATTATCCTTGATGTCTATTTGGCACGAGTAGAGAGAAACGCGACGTGTTGCTAAAGTTCCACCCAAGATCCAGATGCTGTGAGATTCAGATCAAAGGGAGATTGTGGCAAATAATGTAATGGAAGAATAAATAATGTACAGTCATTGTTATTCATTAAACATTTAACAGGAATAAGGATTTGATGATGAAGACTTGACGGGACCTCCCGAAACTTTCATAGTGCAAAACAGGTTGTCAGCAACTTCTGGCTGCCGGATTTATCACATGAGATCAATGGTTGTATTTGATAAGGATGCTTGAGGTGAAAGGAAGTCTGTCTTTTTCCCATCTGGCTCGTATTGAACAGTTTTTTTGTTTGTTTTTGGGATTGTTTCTTTCCGTGCGTTGGTCGGGCTGTTCCACTTATCGCATATTTCCTTTGCTTGGAAGTTGAGCAGTTGTTTACTGAAATACGTAGATGTTTGTGGTTCTTCATAAACTCACTTAACTCAGCTTATCTCACAGACGCTGCAGCTCTGCTGGTCGTATGACGCTGAATACATGAGGACTGTGTGTGTTCTGGTTCTACAGCAATCAGCAGCTGATGCCTCGTTGTCCTTGCTCACCATTTGTCTTTTCTAAGAAGAGAAATTCCCTCAACTTTACACTTTACACTTTGCTTCAGTTTGTTTTTGTTTCCTGTCATTCATTCATTTCAAGGCAGGATTTAGGTTCTTGAAGAACCTTAAATCACTCATCTCCACACTTTTTTTTTTTTTTTTTTTACATGCCTCTGACCACCACGTACATCAGTGATGAATGTGGTCAGGAGTGGGCTCCATTACATCTGCAACCCCACCCAGCGGTGATGTCACAGGGTCGTGAAGTATACCTCTGCGTCACCAGGATGAAAAATTAAATGAGACGAATGTTTATTTTCAGGATGTGTTATGCGTCTTGACTCAATCAGGTATGTGTCCACGTTTTCACAGAGGGATTCCTATGAAATAAGACTTTCAAGCTCAGCTGCTAGAACGTGAATGAAATGCAAAGGTAAATCAATGGAGGTGCAGCACACACCACCAATGTTTGATTGGAGAATCGTGCAGTTCATACGAGCCCTGGTCATCCTCTCCCGGACCCGTGTAGATGAGAAAGTTGTGAGGTCATTTGCATGTCTGGTTTTAAACTTCAAAGCTTATCCTTGTTCGCCATGTGGGAGGTGAATCATCCTTTTCAAGCCCATGGAAGAAGGAAAAAAAAGCCCACCACAGATCTCCATTAAATAGATTTAAACTGCTTCCAAGCTGTTCACAACCCCTTTTGAACGCAATTTTTTTTTCCTACGACATTGGCAGAAACTTTTAATTAAAACTAAAATCACCACACGACTCTGAGTTCTGCCAAACGGCAACAGCACACACACACTTACGTAATGTGTGTTTGTGTACTACGCTACATAACTAATAATAACTTGGTGGCTGTAGACTTATAGCTCTATGTCATGAGTGCAGTATGGAAGTATGGTTTATTTCTGCAATGAAATTGAACATTCTGTGTTGCATTTCTATCTGTGTATGCTCTTTATTATCAGCCAAGCACATTCAGTAGATTTGTAAATTCGATTTGAAGTGATAACGTGCTTAGCCTCCGACATGCTCTCTCATCGGGGCAGTGTTGGAAGATTTAGGAGGTTCTGAACACAGACTGTGTCTGATGTGGTAGGAACAGGGATCAGCAGTGGCAGATTAGATGCGTTCTGAAATGTCCCGAGCCTTGTCGAGTGATATAAATCTCTCTTTTGAGTGACATGTCTGAAAGGAGGACACAGACATGAAAAGCAGATGATTCTTCTTTCTTTTTTTATAAGAACAGAGCGACAGTTACCAGGAGTCACACATTCCTTGGAAAGTAAAGGTGCTGGAAATGAAACTCCGGCCAATTGTCAAACCTATTCAAAGTCAAGTAGATTCACTTGTCGTGTTGTACTTTTTTTTTTTTTTTTTTTTTTTATTCTTCCCAGTTTCCTGAGACATCATGAGAAAGAGAGAGCTGTGATCTCATCTTTGCATTTTGTGAGTTTGGAAAAAGATATCTCATATGAAAAGAACAGAATTATCAGCCATTTTGCATATTTACACACAGAACTGTGATCAGTTCACTGTCCATACTTGTACTGTACTTGTACTACTCCACCACTTCACCTCATCCTGTTGTATCACTGCTGCGTTTTCACTCTGGTCTTCAGCATAACACTAAGAGAATATGAATAAAATCATGTTTTTTTTTCTGATTCAAGTTCCAAATGAAGCCAGCCAATGTGTTTTCTGAACACTGGAGTCACTTTAGTCAGATGAAGATTCATGTCTCAAACGTTCTCCATGTGGTCATAATAACTTCCTCGTAGGCTCGTGAGTGATATTTACATACCGGTATTTATAGTGTTTGGTTTCAATTTCATCCCTGTGTAGCTGTCCCAAGAGAGGATTTAAAATGGCAGAGACCACAAAACTTGTGCTCCAGACAAGTGCATGAGAGACGAAGTAAACAGTGGACAGGAAACAAACAGCTGCCCTTCTGTGCTTTTTCCGGCCGCAGCCGTAGTGTGCCAACGAAGGTGGCCTTCATGAAAACAAAACCGAAACCGCTTCAGCACTTCAGCAGCAAAACGAGCGGATTTCATTTGATTGGTACATGACACCCTTGGTTTTATCTGTGGCCTCTGGCAGGTTGTCGCTTTGATTCAACAGGTAAGTTCAACCAGGAGCGTCATGAAGAACAGCAGGTTCTGTATTCTACAGGAGCATCAGGTGAACTGTTTCAACCCGAATATCGGTTTAGAGACAGACAGGCTATGAAATGTTGTTTATGCAAGTTAATCAACAAAAGTTCAGTTATTCCCTTCAGGTCGTACCATCTTTTCTTTAATTGGTTGACCCCTTCTGAGGGGAACTTTGGAAAACACAAGTACCTTGATTATCTGAGGTCTTTTTATTTACTGTATCTTTTAAATTTGATGAATCTGCATGCTGCAAAAATGACAGCAACAACAACAATAAAAGAAACACTTCTACATTGATGCCTTCACTGCGTTTACTCATTCTCATGACATCAACAGAGAGGAACATGCGAAGGAGCATCTGAATTTTAAAGAAAAGGAATATACTGAATACTGCAACAAATTCTTCCAGTCGGGAACTAGTATTATTCCTGAAGAGAGAAGATGAAACCCAACTCTGGGAGTTGCAGAAACTTAAAAAGCGTATATTATGTAATTTTTTATTTTTTATTTTTTTTTTAATTACAGTCAGCTTTTTCTTCTTCAACGAAGCCTGGACGCAAACATTTTACAGTTTGAAAGGGAGAGATGTCCTTGTACAGTATGTGTCAGTAGTTAAGACTTTTTTTT